>MDKI01144368.1:0-47424 GCA_005239505.1 Nicotiana paniculata
GGGGGGGATTTAAAGAAGGTCAAAGCTCTATAGATAAATGACCATTCAAGACAGTCAAAAGCCTTTTCGAGATCTATTTTTAAGATCATATTATAATTTCTACCACGATACCTACTCATTTTTAGAATCATCTCTTGAATGATTATAACATTATCACAAGCTTTTCTATTCTTTAGGAAGCCAACTTGATAGAGGCTTATTAGGCTATTTAGGAAAGGCTTTAGACGGTTGCTAATGACTTTACTGATAATTTTGTAAATAGTATTACAAAGCCCGATGGGTCTAAAGTTTTTTAAATTATTAGCGTTAGAGATCTTTGGAATTAGACAAAGAAAAGTATCATTAATCCCCTCAGGGATAATTTCACTACTAAACGCTTCCTTGAAAATATTGGTAACTGAGTTACCTATTAAGTTCCAATATTTTTGGAAAAAAAAGGGTGGAATCCATCCGGGCCAAGGGCTTTGAAAAATTTAAAGGAAAAATAAGCTTTCATAATTTCCGCATTTGTGATGGGGTTGTCTAAAGAGGTTAAGTCTAAACTGGAAAAAGATTGTGGGTCATTCTTAATGCTTTCCCAATTGCTAGAAACATGATAAATATTGTAGACTTTTTTGAAATAGTCACTAGTATGGTTAATGATATCTTCAGGATCATTAATCCACCTATCTTGATCTTTTTTAAAGAAAACAGTTTTATTTTTACTTTTTCTATTGGTTGCCATAATCTGATAAAACGTAGTGTCCGCATCACCCTCATTTAACCAAAGAATTTTAGAACGGAGTTTTCAATAGTCTTCTTCCAATTTTAGGATGTTGTTATAATCCTGTTTTAGAGAAACTTCAAGAGCTTGGAGGAAGGTGCTAGTATAATAGGATAAAGAGTTCTGGATACCGTTAAGTCTATCTAAGATTCATCTTTTATTTTTGAAGATGTCACCAAATGTGTTATTTTTCCATGTGGTGACACTGTCTTTGAAAGTGACAGTGGCTTCCATGTAAGAATTATTTCCCAGGAATTAGTGACCACATTGTGAAATTGAGGATGCTTGCACCAAAAAGGTTCAAGTCGAAATAGTTTCGGATAGGGGTGACACTGTTTTGGAATAAGGTTTAAGATACCTCTCGCATAATTTTCCTCCTCTACGCTCATCTCATTGAAAAATTAAAATTGAAAAAAAAAGTTATTACACGTTTTCCACGCAAGTATTTTAATTCTAGTGATAAGTTGGTGATGCAAGTGGCTGTGACAGGAAATAATTCACTCAAAAATAAGACTTGGATGGAAATGGAGACCTAATGTCTTGTTCCTTGTCCTCCTTTAAGCTTTTTGTTAATTTCCAAGTTTCACTATTTTGAGAGAAAATTAACTTAATTCCAATTTTCAAGTAAAGCTTTGCTTTTGAGAAAGAATATTCGATAGGATTTTATTACCCTAGCTTTGTCAATTTGTGCAAATTTTGTTAGGACGATCAGCTCAAACCTGCCATATTTTCGTTTCTATAGGCTAGAGTTGCCAAAATAGGTTCAAAATAGAATAGTACTAATGAGAGATTTTAATCAAAATTGTCCCTTATTTTTTTGTAGGTCTAACTTTGTCCTTTATCCATTACCATGAGCACCTATTGTCCTTTAAGTTTGCTAGAGTTAAGCAGGTTTAGTCCATTTAACAGAAGACCCAAATAGAACGGTAGTTTCACTGAGTCAATGATAGTAGCCTATATTATGCGATGTAGATGTTATTTATGCTCTAAGCTAACCATACTTTATTGATGTTTTAAGTGCTAAATGATAACTAACTGCCTTAATTAAGGTTTTTGTGCTTTGCAGGAGTTATTTCGGAGTTGGAAGATAATATGGAGTGTTTTGGAATCAAATATGTAGATACAAGGCCAATCGAGAAGCGCCCGAATAAAAACAAGCAAGAAAAGGCGAAGAAAAACTGGGGAACAATCCATCACGACCGCGGTTGGGACGCGGTGGATCAAGGCGAAAAGCAGAATGTATTAGATTCGCGTGATTGGCTCGCGGATGCGGGCGACCTGGAGACAGCCATGAAAGCCTAGGGACTTAAGTGCAAAACATAGGAAACTTATCCTAACCCTATATAAACTCAACAAACTCGCCCAAGTCAAGGTTAAGCTTGTTTGAGACTTATTTTGGAGGCAAGAACAAGTGGGAGAAAGATCAAGACACCATTAGAGTTTTCATTCTTCTTCTTTTATCATTATTTTGCAAATCATGAATTATTTTATTGCTTTATCTTGTTTTATTATGAGTAGCTAAACATTTAGTCTAAGGTTTTGATGGAACTTGTTGAAGGATAAAACTCTTGCTATGTTAATATAGATTTGCCAAGTTTAATCTCTATTTGTTCAACTACATTCTTGTTGTAGTTAACTGAAAGGATCCTCAATTAGCTATGCCTATTTATTATGTATTACACGAGAGAGAGTGTATATTTAGGTAGTTGGATCACTTCCGACGTATGTGAGGAATCAATAACCAAGGGTTTAAAGGTGGGATTAGGGATAACGAAACCTTGGGTGCGATCTAAGTGAGCTGTAATAAAAGCCAGCTAGCGTAACTCGGAATAGTATGTCTAGTAAATTATCGTCATTACTTGGGAGAGATTTATGGTAGGAAGACTGCTCATGATCGATAGAGACGATTAGGCGAATTTATATGAAACATAGCAGGAGGGGATTCCGTCAATGGGGGAAATCATAACCTTACATCATTCTCATTATTGTTACAACCATTCTTAGTTAGCTCTTAGTTGATATAGTTTCATAAAGTAATAGTTAGTATAAAAATAACCAATTGTTATTCAGACCATCTTGGAAGTTGAGTACGTGGAATTGAGTGTGTCTGATAACTGTGATTGGTAGGTTAATTCCTTGTGGGATTCGACTCTGGGCTTAATACCCGGAATATATTGACAATGACCGCTTTGTCCTTTTTATAACATATAGTTGGGCATGATCAAATTTTGGCGCCGTTGCTGAAAATTAACGGTGTTATCGATTACAGTTGAAAGAAGTACAAAAATTCTTAGTGTAGTCAATTTTCTTCGCTTTCAATCAATACATTGAATTTTAACATTTGCAAACTTGGTGGATACATGTGTATGCCTAGAAACTCATCAAGAACTGGTGAAGTATTTGAAGCACTATCAGATCCCGAGAAAGTTTTCAAGACCTTGAATCAGGCCAATCGGAAAAGCAAACAACAAAACTCAACTGAATAATTTGAACCAGACATGGTAAATCTGGTGAATAATAGAAATATTGGGGATGGCGTGGAAGACCCAAATGTGTAGGTAGTGTAGCCTCTTGTGCCAGAGGCTGCTTTATATGATTGGGCACAACCCACGGCAGACAATTTGGCCACAGCGATAGTAGTCCCGCAGATACAGGCAGGTTCATTCCAAATCACAAACAATATGATGCATATGTTGCAAAACAAGAGACTATTCTCGGGGTCATACATTGAAGATCCTCAACAACACTTGAATAATTTCCTGTCAATATGTCAAACACAAAGACAGCACAACGTGACTCCGGAAGCAAAAAAGATGTTGTTGTTTCCATTCTTTGTGACAGGAGCAACCCAGACTTTGCTAAATTCACGCCCCATCAATTCCATAAATACTTGGGAGGAGTTGGTCAAGCAATTTGTGAACAAATTTCATCCACCCAACAAGACTGGTCAACAAATTGATGAAATCTTGAGCTTCAGACAAAAACCAACAGAAACATTGCAAGAGATGTGGGAAAGATTTAAAGGGTTGTTGGTTGTATGTGCACACCATGGTATTCCTGAGCAGATATTGGGGCAGAGATTTTACATGGGTCAGGAAGATAGTGTAAAAGCTAATGTTGATGCTTCAGCTGGTGGGGCATTCCTGAGTAAAACATTCAGAGAGAGCAAGATCTTGCTCGGCAAGATGTCCCAGAACTCAAGGTGGACAAATAGAAACGCACTCATCACTCCTGTGGTCCACTCAGTGGCGTTAGATCCAGCTAACTCTCTGGCTGAAAATACGGCCACATTAATGAGACAAATGGGCATCCTCACCAAAAAGGTAGAAGAGTCAGGTCAGAAACAACATGTGCACATATTTGATACAACCAATGGGGGATTTTGTACATCTTGCATCAGTCAGCCAGTTGGTAACCAGTGGAGCGCTGAGGGGGATCACCAACACTATCCTGAGGACATGAATTATGTGTCCAACTATAGGGGTCAGAGACCAGGTGGTCAGAATCGGGGGCAGCAGAATCAGCAATACAGGCCAACCCAGCAGTAGCATAATCTCGGTAACATGGGGGGCCATGCAACCACAGGGTAATATGGAACCTTACCAAAGGCCACTGGGCTATCACAACCAGAATTAGCAGCAGGGGTATCATCTACCTCAACAACAACATAATGGGAGACATAAAGACGGGTTCACTAGGCTTGAGGCAATGATGCAGTAGGTGATTAGGTCTAATGCAAAAATAAGTTAAAGAGTAGATTCATACGAGTCAGCTATCAAAAATATTGAGGTCCAAATGGGTCAGATTTTGATGTCACTGAATCATCGCCCTCATGGGACGTTACCTGCATACACTCAGATAAATCCAAAAGATCATGGCCCGAAGCAGCTGATGGCAGTGAGTCTACGTAATGGTAGAGACCTGGATTTGGAGCATGAGATGACTCGAGAAAGCAGCCCTGTTGAGATACTTGTGCTAGTGCCCATTGAGCTAAATGACTCAGCAGGATTGACTGAGGTGACAGTGCTGCATGCATAGGAAGATGCCAGAAAACAAAATAATACTGAGACAACACAGGAACCGGTATTGGAGGCAACGCCTGAAAAAGAGAAAACCCAAATCACAGGGAAGAAACGGCCTCCAACACCATTCCCACAGAGACTAGCCAAATATAAAAAAGATGAGCAGTACAAGAAGTTCTTGGACATGTTGAAACAAATTCAGGTAAATATTCCATTGATTGATGCTTTAAAAGAAATACCTTGTTATGCAAAAATGATGAAGGACTTGATGTCCCGCAAGTTCGATTTCCAAGACTTGGCCACAGTGACTCTAACTCAGACATGCAGTGTTGTTGTAACAAAGACCCGTTGCTGCGAAATTGTCAGACCCAGGGAGTTTCACAATTCCTTGCACCATAGGTAACCTTGCTTTTTCCAAGGCACTATGTGATTTAGGGGCAAGCATAAATCTTATGCCCCTATCTATCTATAAAAGGCTTGGGATTGGATGTGCTAGACCCACGTCTATGTTGTTGCAGTTGGCTGACAGAACTGTAAAGAGGCCCTCAAGTATTCTTGATGACGTGTTGGTACAGGTAGGGAAATTTGTGTTCCCTGCAGACTTTGTAATTCTGGACTGTAGGGTGGATGAAGAAATTCCCATAATTTTGGGAAGGAATATTCTTGGCCACGGGGCGAGCCCTAATTGACTGCGAAACTGGAGAGCTCAAGATGAGGTTAAATGACGAAGAGATAACGTTCGACGTGCAGAAATCTATGAGGCGACCAAGTGAATTCGCCAATTGTTCTTTAATTGGTGCCGTGGGTGTAATCCTGGAAGAGGATGATGAGACCTTAAACATTGAGGACCCTCTAGCTGCATGTCTGATGAATTTATATGAGGTGAATGGTGAAGAATTGGCAAAATGGGTGCTTGCTCTTGAGGGAAAAGGTTTTTGGAAGAGATCACTCGAATTCGAGCCCCTACACTTAGAGAAAAGGGAAACTCCTCCAGCCAAGCCATCCATAGAAGAACCACCAAAGTTGGAGTTGAAGCCACTGCCCGCCCATCTCAGGTATGCATTCTTAGGACCTAAATCCACATTACCTGTTATTATCTCATCTAGTTTGTTAGATGTGCAGGCAAAATAGCTTTTGCAGGTACTGACAGAGTGCAAGACTGCCATTGGGTGGACCATGGAAGATATTAAGGGGATCAGCCTGGCATTTTGTATGCATAAAATTCTGTTGGAAGACGGGCACAAACCTTCCAGAGAACACCAAAGAAGCTTGAACCCCAATATGAATGAAGTGGTGAAGAAAGAAGTCATTAAGTGGTTAGATGCGGGAATCATCTTCCCCATCTCTAACAACAACTGGGTTAGCCCAGTGCAATGTGTTCTTAAGAAGGGTGGAATGACGGTGGTGAAGAATGATAAAAATGAACTAATCTCTACATGAACCGTTACATGCTGGAGAATTTGCATGGATTACAGGAAGCTCAACTTAGCCACCCGGAAAGACCACTTCCCACTTCCCTTCATTGATCGGATGCTTGACATACTGGTAGGGAGGTCCCAATTCTATTTTCTTGATGGGTACTCAGGATACAATCAGATCTCCATCGCACCAGAGGACAAAGAGAAGACCTCATTCGCGTGCCCTTATGGGATCTTTGCTTTCCGAAGGAGGTCCTTTGGCCTATGCAACGCACCCGCCACATTCCAAAGGTGCATAATGGCCATATTCAAAGACATGGTAGAAGACATAATTGAGGTTTTCATGGATGATTTCTCAGTTGTGTGAAACTCATTCGATGAGTGCCTTAAAAATCTGACCAGAGTTTTGAAAAGGTGCATTGAGACTAACCTGGTACTTAATTGGGAAAAGTGACATTTCATGGTACAAGAAGGTATAGTCTTGGGACACCTAGTATCAAGCAAGGGCATTGAGGTGGATCGTGAGAAAGTTGATGTGATAGAAAAGCTTCCAGCTCCCACATCAGTCAAAGCAATCAGGAGCTTCCTCGGGCATGCCGGTTTTTACCGGAGATTCATAGGACTTTTTAAAAATTGCTAACTCTCTGTGTAAATTGACAGAAAAGGATCACCCTTTTGTTTTTTCTAATGATTACAGGGTAGAATTCGAAGAATTGAAGAAGAAGCTAGTCACAACACCCATCATTGTTGCCCCCGACTGGGAGCAACCATTCGAGCTAATGTGTGACGCAAGTGACTACGCAGTGGGAGTGGTGTTAGGACAACGGAAGGATAAAATAATACACCCAATTTACTATACAAGTAGAACGTTGAGTGGAGCGCAGTTGAATTACACTATAATGGAAAAAGAGATGATGGTTGTAGTGTTCAAACTTGACAAGTTCATATCGTACCTGATTGGCTCAAAGGTAATTGTATATACTGATCATGCTGCTCTTAGGTATCTGATCGAAAATAAGGAGCCAAAATTGTGCCTGATTTGTTGGGTGCTGCTGCTACAAGAGTTCGACTTGGAAATTTGTACCGTAAGGGCACAAAAAATTAGGTCGCTGATCACTTATCGCGACTAGAAGGAGCTGAAAAATCAGCTGAGGTAGAGGATATTCTGGAAACCTTTCTAGACGATCAGCTACTTGCCACAAGCCTTGAGGAAGTGCCATGGTATGCAGAAATTGTAAACTACCTGGAAAGCGGTATAGTTCCCTATGACTTTTCCTCTGTCCAAAAGAAAATTGTTTACCGTGATTGCCGCATGTATTACTGGGATGAAACTTATCTATTTCGGATTTTGTTGACAATATGATCCGGAGGTGTCTCCCCGAGATAGATTAATCTTCTGTTTTGCAGGCATTTCACGCATCGACATATGGCGGACATTTTGGAGGAGTCAGGACGGGCGCGAAAGTTCTAGAAGCTGGTTTCTACTGGCCAACTGTGTTTAAGGATGCACATCTATGGGTCGGGCTGTGATGAATTCCAGCAAATCGGGAACATTTTCTATCACCATGAGATGCCCATGAACCCAATTTAGGAGGTGGAAGTGTTCGATGTTTGGGGAATAGACTTCATGGGTCCCTTCGTCAGTTCCTATGGCAATAAGTACATACTTATTGTTGTAGATTATGTGTCCAAATGGGTGGAAGCTGCAGCATTCCCCACCAATGATGCAAGGGTGGTGATTGAGTTTTTGAAGAAGAATATACTCACCTGTTTCGGGACCCCAAGAGCCATAATCAGTGATGGAGGCACTCACTTCTGCAATCGAGCCTTTGAGAAATTGATGGTTAACTACGATGTACGCCACAAAGTGGCAACTCCATACAATCCTCAGACCAGTGGGCAGGTCGAAGTGTCGAATACAGAGATAAAAAGTGTGTTGACCAAAACTGTGAATGCCACAAGAACAGATTGGGTGAAAAAATTAGATGACGCACTCTAGGCGTATAGAACTGCTTTCAAAACACCAATTGGCATGTCGCCATACAAGTTGGTGTTTGGAAAGGTCTGTCACTTGCCAGTGGAGTTAGAATATAGAGCTTGGTGGGCACTAAGAGAATCGAATTTAGATATAGAAGCTGCGGGAACGAATAGAGTCACGGAATTGCATGAACTGGATGAGTTCAGCTACCTTGATTTTGAAGCACAAGGCTATACAAAGAAAGAATGAAGAGGTTACACGACAAGAATATTATTGAACGGAATTTCAAACCCGGAGATATGGTGTTGCTGTATAATTCAAGACTAAGGCTATTTTCGGGTAAACTCAAGTCACGATGGTCTGGACCATTTCGTGTGGTTGAAGTGCTTCCTTCGGGTGGTATAGAGATTACCTCAGAAAATGACTCTCGCATGTTTAGAGTCAATAGACACAGGTTGAAACCATATGTGGGCATGAATAAAGTCAAGGATGTGTCAGTGATTCATTTGACTGATCCCCAGAGGTGGAGCGAGCCTTTAATATGCTCATCTGCATCGTGCCGCGACGTTAAATCAATCGCTTCTTGGGAGGCAACCCATGTTTTCTTCTATTTTTCCCTTTTGCTTTGTTGTTATACTTAATGTGTATGCTTTGTTGTTATACTTAATGTGTATGATCCTCCCCCAAATTCCTTCTTCGCTTATCATCCTCCAAGCACACCCGTGTTCATCATCTTCAAGTAAGTCTCTAACATATTTCTCTCTTCTCTCTTAGTTTTCTTTTTTGTTTTTCTTCTTTGTGTCCTTTAATGGTAGATTTGTAACATATGTTAGGTTAGAATTTTCTTCTTTTTAGCTTTATATGGTGTGAAATATGGTACAAAGAGCATGGTTTTGTTGTGTTGAAGTTGATTGTGGTGGGGTGGAGTATGTGTAGTAATTGTAGCTGATTTGGGGGAGGGTTTTCACTTCCATGGGCTAAGTTTATGACATCATTATTCAATGCACACTAGGTGCTTGTGAAATTGCCCCATTGGTTGTACTTGTTAATGTGATCATAGTGGTGGTGAAGTCTGAGTAACCACCCTGGGTTCACATATCTCAAACCCTCAATAATAGTAGCCCTTAATTTGTCAGGTACAATGCATCAATCAAGGAAAAGACGTGCCACAGGTGCATCCGCCAGTGGGTCAGGTGGTTCATCTCGAGCTTAGGCGAGTTCGAGCCAGTTTAACAATACCCGCTTTGTATCCAAAACGGCTCAAGATAGATTCAATGCAAAGTCAGCTAGGAAGCTGGTGCTTGAGGTCCACATTGAGAGGGCTGCGTTAAGATTTGAATGCCCACATATTTATGACGAGTTGAGGAGACGTCAGTTGGACATCTTCTTTGATGAGACGGAAGAGGTCAATGTAATGATGGTCCGAGAATTCTATGCTAACTGCCCGGACCATGTTGATTCAGTAGTCACAGTACAAAACACCCCGGTGAATGTGTCTCTTGAGGCCATCCGCCGAGTGTATAGGTTGCCGATCTTCACTGGAGATACAGACTACTACCAAGATTATCAGAGGCCACCGGTCACATGGAACCTAATTGTTCATACAATATGTGTCGCTGATAGGGAGCCTATATGGATAAAGCCGAGAATGACCCTGAACTTCCAATCTCTCAATTGGGAAGCTAAGTGTTGGCTAATAATCATCAACAACCGTCTGCTGCCATCCACCAATACTACAGATGTTAATGCGCCAAGAGCAGCGGCGATTTGGTGTACCACCATGATTTTGACGTGGCCTGACTCATTCAAGATGAAATGTTCATTCGGTACATGGAGGCAAGAAAAGGATTCTACTTCCCTTCCCTGGTCACCAGGCTGTGTCGTGCTTCACGAGTTCCTGAAAACCCCATAGTAGATGGGAAATTGCAAATAAAGCCCCATTCAGGGCTAGTAAAATCACAGTTGGGAAAGACTATCCTGTGGCGGCTGATGAAGATGATGATGATGCAGATGATGATGATGGGGGAGCTATGCATGTTGCCGCCCCGTCAGTGCAGATTGCTGATGAGGTGGGCCCATCACAGGCCTGCCGGAGTACCCGGATGACAGCCTTGGAGCAGGATATGGATGGCCTACGTACTTCAGTCAATGACCTGGGTGCTCGAGTTGACACTTTGGCCACTCATAGTGCTAGGTCAGAGAAAAAGATCATGGGTTGGCTCTGGGCGTTAGGTCGAGCATGTCACCTCAATCCTGGCACCGTCTCCGATCAGGACTAAGCACCAAGAAAGTTCCCTTACCTTACTTTGCTTTAATTTTTTTGACATGGGGACATGCCAAATTTTTAAGTGTGGGGTGGGGGATGGTTGTTGTTATTGTACACTTTTTTAGATTATGTAGTATTTTGGTTTGTTTGATATTTTGATTTGCTGTTAATTAACTTCGACTTGGCCCGAAAATGAACATCTCTCGATGGGTCTCTTGAGGGACTTAAGTCGAACGAAAAAAAAATAACAAAAAGATTTTCTTTTGTTAGGTAGTGTACCAGCTCCCGCTTAGTTTTTCTTTAAACCACGGTTCTTTTCCAAGAGTTTCCATTTGAACCGGGTGTAGTTTTTTCTTTTTAGATTAGGAAGTCTTGGGCGAGGGAACAATAGAAATGGGATCCCTGAAATCCGTAGTATCTTGAATATTGATTGCCTTAGCATGACACTTAGGCTCACTAGTCGACTCTAGCAAAACAAAGCCTTAAATTGCATGTTCTTGATTTGGCTGAAAATACTTTGAGTAGAGTGTCTGATGATCTGAACTGACTGAGTCATGTGCCATGTGTGAGTGAGACTTTTGTGTATTCTATGCTAATATTCAATGCCTAGAACTTGCCCTGTGTGTGTACGAAGCAAAATGGTAGATTTAATTGGTCTAGAAAATGATATAGGCGTTTCTTTGTTTAACCTATTTATATACATTTCTACCCACCTGATTGTATATACCATAGTTAACCCCTTTGAGCCTGTAATCTTGTTTTTTTTGGTAACCACATTACAAGCCTGACCCAATTTTTGAATTGACTTTCTTTTGAACCCTATCACCTCCTAGAAGCACTTGAGTTGTGACGAAAATGGAAAAGTTAAAGTGTGAGGTGGTTGGTTGGAATTTAGAGTGGAACTAAGAGAATATAGATAAAGGTGCACAGAGTGATAATGAATACTAGAAGCCACCGGAACTGGAAAAAAATTGAATGAAGTCTCAAATGGTGGTGGCTTTTGAAAAAGTGTGCTTAAAGAAATAAAGGGTATAACACAATGATGAAAAGGTGGAATAATGGTTTGACGAAAGTATGTGCTTAAATGTGAAGAAAAAAATGTATTAAAGTGCTTAGGGAGGTGTATCCACTCTTATATCCATATATATCCCACCTGTTCCGCAGCTTACATTACAACCAAATAAAGTCCTACTTGATTCTAGACTAAAGGAGCTCGATTAGTTGAGTATTACACTAAGGGAAAGCCTATGGTGCGTTTTATGTGGCATGAGAATTTCTTTCTGAGGGTGAGCGAAATCTTACTTGTCTGAATTCCTCAGTGTGTGAATAGTCATAACTATGATTTAAGTCTCTTTGTGGTGAGTAGGCACTTGACTCGTGAAAGGTAGGTAAGTTTGGACCTCTGACTAAGAGTAGGAAAACCAGTTAGGGAAATTGCGTGGCTACAGAGAGAGTCCACTCTTGAGGTTTTGATGTTATGTTGAGTTAGTCTACCAATTTGAATTGTTCTTGGTGCGAGGAGTGAGGAAGTTACCCGGTGATGATTAGGCCTATAGAGTATGGTTTTGTTGCTAGAGGATTAGCAACGGTTTAAGTGTGGGGTGTTGATAGTAGCCTATATTATGTGATGTAGATGCTATTTATGCTCTAAGTTAACCATACTTTATTGATGTTTTAAGTGCTAAATAATAACTAAATGCTCTAATTAAGATTTTTGTGCTTTGCAGGAGCTATTTCAGAGTTGGAAGATAATATGGAGTATTTAGGAATCAAATGTGTAGATACAAGTCCAATCGAGAAGCGCCCGAATAAAAACAAGCAAGAAAAGGCGAAGAAAAATTGGGCAACAATCCACCGCGATCACAGTCGGGACGCGGTGGATCAAGGCGAAAAGCAAAATGTATTAGATCCACCGCGGTCGCACCATGGTTGGCTCGCGGACACGGGTGACCTGGAGATAGCCAGGAAAGCCTAGGATCTTAAGTGCAAAACGTGGGAAACTTACCCTAACCCTATATAAACTCAACAAACTCGCCCAAGTCAAGGTTAAGCTTATTTTGGAGGCGAGAACAAGTGGGAGAAAGATCAAGACACTATTAGAGTTTTCATTCTTCTACTTTTATCATTATTTTGAGAATCATGAATTATTTTATTGCTTTATCTTGTTTTATTATGAGTAGCTAAACATTTAGTCTAAGGTTTTGATGGAACCTGTTGAAGGATGGAACTCTTGCTATGTTAATATAGATTTGCCAAGTTTAATCTCTATTTATTCAACTACGTTCTTGTTGTAGTTAATTGAAAGGATCCTCAATTAGCTGTGTCTATTTATTATGTATTACTCAGGAGAGAGTGCATATTTAGGTAGTTGTTGAACAACATCACTCCTGACTTATGTGAGGAATCAATAACCAAGGGTTTAAAGGTGGGATTAGGGATAACGAAACCTTGAGTGCGATCTAAGTGAGCTGTAACACAAGCCAGCTAGCGTAACTCGGGAGAGTATGTCTAGTAAATTTTTGTAATTACTCGGGAGAGATTTATGGTAGGAAGAGTGCTCATGATCGATAGAGACAATTAGGCGAATTTATATGAAACATAGCAGGAGGGGATTCCGTCAATAGGGGAAATCATAACCTTAGATCATTCTCATTATTGTTACAATCCATTCTTAGTTATCTCTTAGTTAATATAGTTTCATAAAGTAATAGTTAGAAGAAAAACAACCAATTGTTATTCAGAATATCTTGGAGGTTGAGTACGTGGAATTGAGTGTGTCTGATAACTGTGATTGGTAGGTTAATTCCCTGTGAGATTCGACTCTCGGCTTAATACCAGAATATATTGACAACGACCGCTTTATCCTTTTTATAAGTCATAGTTGGGCGTGATCACTCAACTGAGTAAAGAAACTTCCGGTACTCAAATTTTGCAGTACCAATGCAGTGAATCATAAGAGATCTTTCATTTAGTTTCAAAATTTCCAAACACAGAGTTAGGTAAGCTTTCAAATTAATAGATAGACGTGTAGTTTATGGGCAAGAGCAAGTCTAAAATATATATACACCAAATCCTCATCGCCTTGATTTTGATAAAATTCACTGGAGATGAAAAGCGTTAATCTGTTGATGCGAAAAAATTAATTTTTTTTAGTTCCCTTCTCGCTGCCCCTCTTCTATTCTCTTTCAATCAATATTTGAAAGGAAAAAAATGATAGAAGGCAAAATTAAAGTTGCTAGTAAAGGCAAATGGCATGTATAGAAGCAAGAGAAGGAACAAAGACCCGTGCATCTTCCGTTCAAATTGGAACTCTCCTTTTTAATATTTTTTAGATAGACTAAAACTGCACAACTTTAGCAAACTTAAAGTACAATAGGTGCTCACGTAATAAATAAAAGACAAAATTAGACCAATCCTTAAAGATAAGGGACAATTTTAGCTAAAAACTCGTACTAAGTGAGATCATTCTTTACAATTTCTCCTTCACTGATCCTCCGATATTTCTAAGGTCAATTTCTCTTTGTTGCAATTCTAACTTTCTGTGAATCTAATTGTTGTGTAAATCCGAACAAGCCTTAAAAAATAATTTATTACTTAGTTTTTAAAAAAAAATTAGTACATACATAAAAACATTATGTCCTGTTGTTTTTTATTTGGTATATGATAAAAAATTAATGTCGAGACTAACTCAAATGTAAAAGCATGCTCATACGATAGGTATTGCATTGACGAATAGTATATATATATTCACTCATTTTCTAGATCAATATGAGACAATCTAACAATATAGTTTAGAGCAATTGCGAGAGAAAAATGGAAAAAGAATGAATGAAGAGGACTAAAGAACCACTCCAAAAACTCAATGGAAACAAACAATTCCCTATATTTCCGTTTTACTCTCTTATTTCATTTTATGAAGAAAAAATGGTAACTAATTTGTGTGATAACTAAAAAACTCTATGTTGTCGTTGTTCGTTAATACATATATCTTAAGGTTTTTGTTTACCTTGAAAATGATAATTACAATTATATTTGATAATGTGATTCTAAAAATACGTGATCTATTTTAATACCAGTTGTTTAGGCAGTATATAAAGCGAGAGAAACGAAATAAGAGCAAAATGAACGAAATTATGCAAACCGGGTAACGAGGAGATCAGCCTCGAGGGTGGTCGGAAAGGCCTCGGGGTCGAGCTTTAGAAGCTTGACTAAGGGCTATTGATAACAGTATAACAGTGTTGAAGGCCTTAAGAATAGCCTATTTATGATCAATAATAAGCAATAAATGAAGAATAATTCAAGAACACAATAAATGAGAAACAGTAAATCAATGAAGCAATTATAGAGAATGTTTTAGCCAAGGAGCAGAGGATGTTCTTGTTCTTGTATTGAATATCATGTATCTTACAAAGTGACAAGGGTCCCCTTTATATATGAGGGGGAATCCTAACATAGTACATGTGTAATTAATGCAAAGAGATATGGCTGATACATCCATTTAATGCCACGGTACGAGCTTGTACTATTTTGTGTATTTTGTCAGCCGTCTTTCCATGTTGGCCTTCGATATGCACTGCTTCGAGGTCGAGGACCTTCGATATGTATGACCTAGAGGTCGAGGACCTTCAATATTCCCCTTGATACCAAAACCTCGGGCCTTCGAGCCTTCATTCTCATCGAAATGATCGTGAAATCGGGCTTTCCGATTTTAGCCGTATACAGTTTTCATCTATATTCACAGACAGTTTAAATATTTTTTATATTATCACTATATTTTAATTTGTTTTAGCATATAACCTATTTTATTTATCAATTTCTAATTCCATTAAGTTAATGATTCGATAATTCGAAAATTGTTTTACACAGTTGATGTAGTAGTTAAAACTTTTCACTTAAAAATGTTTCCTCCAATAACGAACAAGAAGGCCACCTAACTCAACAAACTAGTTATACAGTCAGACCTCTCTATAACAACATCCCTATATAATAAAATTTCGTTATAAAAGCCAAGCTTTTCCGGAACCAATTTTTATGTTATGTTATAATTGTATACGGTCAAAACTAGGCTTGCTCTACGTATAACTAATCGAGACTGGAACATTATAGGCCAAGGTTCAACCTCGTATTATATCGAACCATGGTACGAAGTTGGATTGCCGAGCTCGTGACACAGAGACCTATCAAGATCGAGATCGGCCAAAATTGAGACTGAGCAAGATAGAGGTCGAGAGAGACAGGAGGAAGCTTACCGAGCCAAATAACGGAGAGCCAAAATATTCGCAATCGAGTAAGGATCACGGCGAAAATCCCGGCACGTATTAAGAAGAGGCCGATTAATTAGCCAATCATGAGATTTCTTACTGTATTTAAAATTGTATCAAGAGTAGGATTCCCCTACTATATAAAGGGGGTATGATAATTTGTAAGACACGTAACATTTACGCAATACAAATCAATATATTGTCTTCTTCTAGCTTTCAATATCTTATTACTCTATTCTTATATTAGTTGAATCTTCGCTTGGTTCGAGGGTAATCGAACTCGAGGGCCAAGGCTATTCGATTCGTTTGGTTTGCATTTATTTTTTTTACAGTCAATTTTAATATTAATACATATATATTTTCTCAATTTGTTCCAAGTTATATCATGTATCCTTAAAACCACATATATATTCAACTGTTATCCATTTTAAGGGTAAACAGTTTGGCGCCCACTATGGGGCTAAGGATAATAGTGATTTCCTGGTACTAACCTTCATAACACACACTATTTTACACTTGTTCTTGTGAGTATCTTTGATTCCAAATCAATATGTCAAACTCTCAGGCAGCACCCCTACACGTGGACAATGACTTTGGTCATCATGATGAAAATGACAACATAGCACTAGGGAACGACATACCTCTAGTGGCCTCGATAGAGTTCCAACTATAGATCCGATCGACGTCGGCTCCCATGTAGCCGTTAATGCAAATTTGGCATGGATCCCGAGAGTAGCTTCCGCAGGGATGTTTGATCGGCCGCTCATAGCACACATGGCCGCAAAGAAGGCAGAATCATCCTTGGGGTGATCTTCAAGATGTTTTAGGCTCAACAAACCGTAATATAACAACTCCAAAACCAGAACCATGCACCAAGCAGGATCGACCCCGAGCCAGGAATTTGTTCATAGGGTCGAATCGGTGTCAAGGAAATCAAATGTAAATGAATCGTGGACCGATCCCGCGATCATAAAGATGCTCGAGGAACTAACGAAGCGAGTTGAATCGGGGGAAAAGAAGATCGAAGCAAATGAAAAGAAGATGAAAACATATAATTCCAGGATTGATCAAATTCCAGGGGAACCACCAATATTGAAGGGTTTGGATTCCAAAAATTTCATACAAAAGCCCTTCCCCCCAAGCGCAGCTCCCAAACTGATCCCCAAGAAGTTTGTCTAGTCCGACATTCCTAAGTATAATGGAACGACCAACCCCAACGAGCATGTCACCTCTTACACATGTGCAATTAAAGGGAATGATCTTGGAGGACGACGAGATCGAATTCGTGTTACTAAAGAAACTCGGAGAGACCTAGTCAAATGGAGCGATAATATGGTACCATAATTTACCACCTAAATCTATTGATTCTTTTTCCATGCTTGCAGATTCTTTTTTAAAAGCGCACGCCAGAGCCATAAAGGTCGAGACTAGGAAGTCGAACCTCTTCAAGGTAAAATAGAAAGATAACGAGATGAATAGAGAGTTTGTGTCTCGATTTCAAATGGAACGAATGGATCTACCATTGGTCGCCGATGATTGGGCCATTCAAGCTTTCACTCAAGGAATAAATGTACGAAGCTCAGTGGCTTCACAACAGTTGAAGCAGAACTTGATTGGATACCCGGCTGTTACCTGGGCCGATGTACATAATCGGTATCAATCGAAGATTAGAGTCGAAGATGACCAGTCGGGGGCTCCTTTTGGGTCCGTTTTTCCTATCAAACCCGTCGACATAATCAAAAGGGACATTGATCGAGAATCAAGGTTGAACATGATCAATACCAGCCGTATAATGGAGATCGTAGGGGCAACAGACCTGGGCGTAACCCTGTATGAGGTGAAAAGAGAAACGACCGAGGCCAGAGCTCTCGAGGGCTCATGAGCAAGAATGGTTTCGACAGGCATACCGGGCCTAAATAAGCACCGCGATTGTCAGAATATAACTTCAATGTTGACGCATCTTCCATATAGCCGCTATCAGACGCATCAAGGATACTAAATGGCCTCGACCTCTGCAGACCGATCCAGCCTAGAAAAATCCCAACCAAATGTGCAAGTATCATGGAACACATGGCCACAGAATAGAATATTGTAGGCAGTTGAGAGAGAACGTAGCCCGGTTATTCAACAACGGGCACCTCCGGGAGTTCCTAAGTGATCGAGCCAAGAATCATTTCAGAAACAGAAATTCCAACAAATAAAACAAGCAAGAAGAACCACAACACGTCATTCACATGATTTTCGGAGGAGTCGATGCTCCCCAAGGGCCAGTGTTAAAACGCACCAAGGTATCTATCACAAGGGAGAAGCGAACTCGGGATTACATGCCAGAAGGAACCTTGTCCTTCAAAGATGAGGACGCATAAGGGATCATGCAACCCCATAACGATGCACTAGTAATATATGTACTCATGAACAAGACTCAAGTTAAATGTGTGTTAATTTATCCAGGTAGTTCAACCAACATCATTCGATCGAGGGTCGTAGAACAACCCGGCCTACAGGACCAAGTTGTGCCCGCGGACCGAGTGCTAAAATGATTCAACATGGCATGTTAAACTACTAAGAGAGAGATAACTTTGCCAATGAATGTGGTTGGGACCATCCAGAAGACGAAGTTCCATGTGATCGAGGGCGACATGAGATACAACGCCCTTTTCGGGAGACCATGGATCCACGACATGAGGGAAGTGCTCTCGACCCTTCACTAGGTTATAAAATTCCCGACACCAGAGGGAATCAAAACTGTCTACGGGGAGAAACCCTCCGCAAAGGAAATGTTTGCCATTGACGAAGTGATTTTGGTATCGGCACTCTCATCAACGGAGGGGTCAAATTCGAAGGGAAATAGGAGGCCAAATAGAAATCACAAACGCCGGCCTCCACCCAATTAGAGAAGTAGGGGACTAACGAAGATGACGATTATGGGGTCCCTCGATCCTTCATAGTCCCCGACGACTTCGACGTTACCAAATCAACGCTCAAAGAGTTGGAGCAAGTCATACTAATAGAACATCTGCCCGAACGAAAGGTATACCTAGGCACGGAGTCTCGAGCTCAGGAAAAAAATTATTCAATTTTTACAACTAACATGGATTGTTTTGTTTGGTACCATCTCGACACGACAGGGATCCTACCGGAAATCACCACCTATAAACTAAGCTTGGACCTGAAGTTCCATCCGGTGAAGCAGAAAAGAAGACCCAGTCCAAGATCAAGCATGCCTCCATCAAAGACGGGGTAACCAAGCTTCTTATAATAAGGTCCATCCGGGAAGTAAAGTACCCCGAATGGTTAGCAAACATAGTAGTAGTCCCTTAAAAAAGGAAACAAACTTAGAATGTGTGTAGATTACAAAGATCTAAATAAAGTATGCCCCAAGCATTCTTTTCCTTTGCCTAATATCGATAGCATGATCGATGCCACGACCGGCCACGAGATCATCTGTTTTCTCGATGCCTATTCCGGGTACAACCAAATACATATGAACCCGTATGATCATGAAAAGACATTGTTCATCACTAAATATGGAACCTACTGCTATAACGTAATGCCATTTAGATTAAAAATACTTGTGCCATGTATCAACTCATAGTAAACCAGATGTTCGAAAAACAAATAGGGAAATCTATGGAAATTCACATTGATGAAATGTTAGTTAAGTCCCTGCGAGCAGAGGACCATTTGAAGAATTTGCAGGAAACCTTCAGTATATTGAGGAAATACAACATGAAGTTGAACCCAAAAAAATGCGCATTCAGGGTCGGGTCAGGTTAGGTCAGGAAAATTTCTCAGATTCATGGTATCCAACCGAGGAATCGAGATCAACCCCAACAAGATCAAAGCTATCGAGGACATCACGGTAGTAGATAACATAAAGGGCGTGCAGAGGTTAACCGGGCGTATAACCGCCCTGGGGCGATTCATCTTGAGGTCCTCCGATAAGAGCCATCAATTTTTCTCGCTGCTGAAGAAGAAAAATAACTTCTCATGGACTCCGGAATGCTAGCAGACCTTGGAAGAGCTAAAACGATACTTATCAAGCCCACCGCTACTTCACACACCAAGGGCAGACGAACGACTATACTTATATTTGGCAGTATCAGAGATAGCGATAAGTGGAGTCCTAGTACAAGAAGAACAAGGTACGCAATTTCCAATTTATTATATTAGTCAGACCTTAGGTGAGGCCGAAACTAAGTATCCCCAACTAGAAAAGTTGGCACTCACTTTGATAAGCGCCTCTAGAAAACTAAAACCATACTTCCAATGTCACCCCATATGTGTTGTAACGACTCATCCACTTCGAAATATTATGCATAAACCCGAGCTTTTGGGACGGTTGGCCAAATGGGCCGTAGAAATCAATGGGTATGATATTGAATATCGACCTCGAACATCCATTAAGCCTCAAATTTTGGTAGACTTCTTGGCTGACTTCACGCCGGCCCTAGTACCCAAGGTCGAAAAAAAGCTGTTGGTAAATCGGGTACGCCCTCGGGAATCTGTACCCTCTTTACGGATGGTGCTTCGAACGCGAAAGGGTCCAGACTCGGCATCGTGCTAAAACCACCCACAGGCAACATGGTTAGAAAATATATTAGAACTCTGAAATTGACTAACAACGAGGTCGAATATGAGGCCATGATTGCAGGTCTCGAACTAGCCAAAGGCTTGGGAGCGGAGGTGATCGAAGCCAAATGCGAATCCCTCCTCGTGGTGAATTAGATAAACGGAACCTTTGAAGTTGGGCAAGAACGAGTGCAAAGATACTTGGATAAGTTACAGTAACTTTGCACCAATTTAAGGAGTGGACTTTGCCACATGTGCTTCGAGATCAAAATAGTGAGGTCGATGCCCTCGCAAACTTAGGGTCATCGGTTGAGGACAACAAACTCAACCGGTGCTGTCATTCAACCCATGAGGTCAGTAGTCGAAAAAGGCCATGCCGATATAAACTCCACAAGCTTAACTAGGATTTGAAAAATAAATACATAGAGTATTTGAAAACCGAAAAGCTTCCCTCAAATACAAAAGAATTGAGGGCTCTGCACACGAAGGAAGCACGATTCACCTTGTCCGAAGACGGAACCTTATTTAGGAGAATGTTCGATAGTCCACTAGCGATATGTCTGGGATCGGGAGATACCGAGTATGTTCTGAGGGAAGTTCACGGGGAACTTGCGGAAATCATTCCAGTGCCGAATCATTGGTCCAAAGGTAATCAGATCCGTCTATTACTGGATCGACATAGAAAAATATGCGAAAGAGTTTGTTCGAAAATGTGAAATATGCCAAAGACATGCACAGATGATTCACCAACCCGGGGAACTTCTCCATTGGGTCTTGTCACCATGGCCATTCATGAAGTGGGGAATGGACATCGTTGGTCCTCTTCTTTGGGCACCAGGTAAAGCTCAATTTATATTATTGTGACTGACTATTTTTCTAAGTGGGTTGAAGCATAGGCCTTCGAGAAAGTTAGGGAGAAGAAAGTCATCGACTTCATTTGGGATCACATCATATGTAGATTCGGAATGCCATCTGAAATTGTGTGATAACGGGAAACAGTTCATCGATAGCAAAGTAACCAAGTTTCTCAATACCATAAGATCAAAAGAATTCTATCAACACCTTATCATCCTAGAGGGAACGGTCAAACCAAATCGACCAACAAAATCATCATCCAAAATCTTAAGAAGAGGCTAACTGACGCCAAAGGAAAGTGGAAGGAAATTTTGCCCGAAGTTCTTTGGGCATACCGCATGACCTCGAAATATAGTACCAGGGCTACCCCATTCTCATTGGTTTATGGAGACTAAGCTCTAATACCGGTTGAAGTCAGAGAACCGAGTATCAGTTTCTGATATGCAACAAGGGAATAAAATGATGAGGCCATGAATACGAGCCTAGAACTATTGGATGAAAGGTGTGAAGCCGCCCTCGTCCGATTGGCCGCCCAAGAATAATAGATCGAGAGATACTACAATCGATGATCCAATCTTTGATATTTTAACGTTGCGGACTTAGTGATAAGGAAAGTCACGCTCAAAACCTGAAATCCTAATGAAAGGAAATTGGGTCCGAATTGGGAAGGACCGTACCAAATTCTCGAGGTCATTGGAAAAGGGTCTTACAAGCTCAGAACGATGAATGGAGAAAAACTACCAATCAATTGGAACATATCTCACCTAAAACGATATTACTGCTAAGGTACGAGCCCTTTCCATATCCTTTTTATTTCTGACTAACACTTGTAGGTGGCCAACAAGGAACGATGATTGGTTTTTCGGCGACGACACGAAGTCTTTAGGTCTGAAAGCACGCGTTGCACTCTTTTTCCATTAGACCGATTTTGTCCAAAATGGGTTTTTCCGCGAGGTTTTTAACGAGGCAACAATGAGTCGTGCTAATATAGAATCAAGACCGAAGATCAATTCAACAATATCCGAGGTTCCTTTGCAATCAACCTCAAATATTGGGGGTCTACCCTCGGATATGCATTACCTTCGAATACCAACTTTAGCGAGGAAACTACTTCTTAAAGGAAGGGTCTCGATAGATAGGATTTATTGTAAGCGCCAAACGGTTAAAACGAACCGTGCCCACGTAGATTGCTTGGGCTTTGGCATAAAACATATACGCATGTATGGCTGTTTTGATCGATAATAAAGAGAAGTACTTTCCTTGAAATCATCTTTTGTTTTAAAATTTTTTCCTCTTTACATCCCTTAAAGAGCTTCGTACTTCCGAAAATAACGAGACCAAGGGCAAAACTTAACCGGAATACGAACGATTACTCCCTCACTCGGGGACTGTCGTCCAACTCAAACAACCTAAGTCATCGGGCCTCGGGGGCAAAAGACCTATTAGGCAACTCCCCGATTTCTAAAGGCCAGCACCACCCCACTCGAGGACTTTTATCTTGGGCAAGACCAGATAACTTGGGAAAACAAGCCCAATGGGCAACTCCCGAACTAAAAGGCTACGACCAATTTAACACGGCTTGGAGACGTCCAAAATTCATAACAAAAATAGGCCTTAGAAAAATAAAAAAAAACTCTTTCAGAACTGGTTCTAAAGGCTACCCTCGGCAACTTCTAAACTTAAGATATTTATGGAAAAATAAATTCGGTAACATCGAACCCTAACAACGCCTTAACCCAGAAAGGCAATAAAAAGCAAGGTTTGTTCGAACTCTCGAACATAACCTTATTGTTTCATTCTAATGCATTTCAACCTTTGTGAATACAAGTAATAAAACAAAGGAAAAATTAAGAGCCGAAAGGGGAAGAAAAGCCTTTTATATATACAATAATTTTTTACAAAAGCCAGATCGACCTAATACAAAAATTTACAATGGCCAAAGCGGCCTCAGAAAAGATGCAAAAAAAGCAAAAATATAAAGGCCTAAGTGTCCTGGTCTTCATCGGAGGTAGCATCTCCATCCTCGGGATATTCCCCGTCTTCGAATTCACTTAAGCTCTCGGAGTCTTCCTCAGGAAAGTCCAGCTTCCGGGCCCTAGCTTCCTCTGCTTTGTCATTCTCGATTTCGGCCATAATATCGAAGCCCTAAGTATGAACTCCCTCGAGGGCTTCCCTTTGAGCTTGCCATTTTGCATGATCCACCATGACCTTGGCCTTCGCCTGGATGGCCTCGACATCAACCTTAAATTAGGCCACTTTAGCATCTGCTTTGGTGTTGGCCACGATCACCTCAGATCTGGCCACTTCGAGTTCATTGGACAAGTTTGCCTTATCAGAAACAACCAAGTTCAACTAAGATTGAAGCTCCTTGATTTTCTTGACCTGCATCGAGGCCTTCTCTTTTGCATCTTGGAGCTGAGTCTTGGCCGACTTCAGTTGTGCTTAGACGGTTTCCTTTTTCGAGGCTAAGATGTCCATATTCTTCTTGAATTCTTCAGTCTCGGCTTGTATTGTATCTACTTATTTCTGAAGCTCCCCGATCTGTTCGAGCCTCTGTCAGACCTGCATGATCGTATTGTTAGTTACTATGTCCAATTCATCTTCACTATCGTGAAGCACTCGGAATACTTGCTCGGCCACCTCGGCATGCTCGTCCCCAACCATTACTAAATCGGCTTGAAGCTTCTCACTAAGAAGCTTGTAGGTGTCACTTTTCTCAATGAGGTCCCGAACCTCGGCTTCATGATGAGTTAATTCCTCCTGATATCGGAGGAAAGCCTCGTGATGCAACACCGAAGCTTGCAAGCATAAGGAAAAATGTTGTGGGTAGTTACAACTTTAGAACTTAGAATATATGAGAAAGAAAAGACACGTGAATTTACCCAATTTAATGCTTGTTGGGCTTCATTGAATAGGTAGAGGGTTTCCACCTCGTCCATCACTTCTTGATCTTCTTCAGTCACCAAACATCGAAGGTAACTGGCGACCCCCACGGGGGCAGAGAAAACCCGAGCATCCTCCGGGATAGAAAAAGCTATTGACCGTCTTCGGTCAGGATTAACACTTGGGACTGGGAATCGACCCACCTGTTTTGGGCCCGATGAAGACCCGGTGGCACCCGACGATGGTTTATTCCTTGGTACCGGTAGGTCACCAAGCTCGGTGACATATTCCAAAGCAGCAGACTCAACCCTATCCAAGAAGCCGTGGATATCAGTCACCCTCTGAGGACTCAACATACCCGCCTTACGAATCATGGCATCTGAAATCCGAGGAGACTCGCTGATGTCGACCGCTCCAAGTTCATCTATTGGGGAACTTTCCGTAGCTCGAGAACCATTTCCCCCGATCTCTCCCTCGGCCTGCCTAGCTTGGGGAAGAATGGGCTCGACCCTTTCTGGATCGAAAACTTCAACTAGAGATCTCCCACCGACCTCCTCATGTCGGGATGTTTTAACTTCAGCGCCCGCCGGTTCAAGAAATTCATGTACGGTGACACCGGCCCGCACACCGGCCATCAGTTTGGAATTATCTTCCTCTTCTTCTTCTTCTTCTTCTTCGGACTCATCCCTTAATCGACAGATTGAGTCCAAATGCATAGCACTGGGGTCCCCCCTGCACTTGCGAGACCTCCTCGACGGTCTTTTCTTTTCCGACAGGGAACTACCACATGTTTATTGTTCTAGTTGTAGTCCTTTATAACCTTGGCGAGGAGGTCCTCGGTGATTGTGCATATGTACCTCAATATCGGCTCGCATCGGCCCGGTACCGAGAAGGTCTTTTCGACCTTGAAATTAGTAACAGTTGGGCACCCTACCAGAACGAATTCCTCAGGGTGAGGCTCCGCCGCAGCCTCACCACCAGCGGATTGTGATGAAGAAGTGGCCTCCTTTAGCGGTACGGTCTTGGAGGTTTTCGCCATTGATGAATAGGAGAAGAGAATTAAGATAGTATGCGGTTTGGTGGGAGTTTAAGAAATTTGGGTGCAAAAGTTGTAAAGCAAAGGGATTTTTTGAAGAAAAAGCAAGAGTAGGAAGAACTTTGAACGTAAAAGTTTGAATGAGAAAAAGCTAAGGTACTTATAACTTGCCGGTGACGGTTCAGAACCGGTAGTGGCCGACCAACGACTGTCAGGCATTTAATGCCTTGGTAACTGGACCAATGGGACGTTTCAGTATCCATTCGTCGCTTGCATCATAGTCGGGTTCGTCGCTTACGTCATTACCCATTGAGACGGAGTTCGGAAATTCATATCGTTTCTCGTCATCTTCTTTTCGAGAAACGAGAGGACTATCTGTATACGATCAAAACTAGGCTTGCCCTTCGTATGACTAATCGAGACTGAAACATGATAGGCCAAGATTCAACCTCGTGTTATATCGAACCATGGTGCGAAGTTAGATTGCCGAGCTCATGACCCAGAGACTGATCAAGATCAAGATCGACCAAGATCAAGATCGACCAAGATCGAGACCGAGCAAGATAGAGATCTAGTGAGACCGAGAGAAGCTTACCGAGCCAAATAACGAATAGTCGAAATATCCGCAATCGAGCGAGGATCACGATGGAAATCACGACACGTATTAAGAAGAGGCCGATTAATTAGCCAATCATGAGATTTCTTACTATACTTAGAATTGTATCAAAAGTAGGACTCCCCAATAATATAAAAGAGGTCTGATCATTTGTAAGACCCCTTTACAAATGAATATTTATGCAATACAAAGAAATATACTGCCTTCTTCTAGCTTTCGATATCTTATTACTCTGTTATTATATCAGTTGAATCTTCGCTTGGTTCGAGGGTGATCGAACTTGAGCGCCAAGGTTATTTGATTCGTTTGGTTTGCATTTATTCTTTTTACAGGCAATTTTAATATTAATATATATATTTTCTTAATTTATGCTAAGTTATATGAGGTATCCTTAAAACCACCTATAAATTGAATTGTTATTTGTTTTTAACAATAATATATGTTCTCTAAGGTTACGCCCACCCCAACCTCACTCATTTTCCCTGATTGCTAGGGGGAAATATCTACGAACGAGAATTTCGTATCAAGAATCTCTCAAAATGTACACGCATACACAGAACTTTGCTAGCTCTTAGCTGGCCGTAAATACTTCACATATATATATAATTTTTTTTTTCATTGGGTGGAAACCGAATCTTAAAGCAGATATTTTTCTTGCGTGCGCCTTTCATTCTTATAGCAGATCTTGCGGCTTTGATGAAGGAATCTTCCATTTCTGTTCAAGAAACCGAATCCATTTTTATCCATTTTTGTTCTGTTCCAGAAAAGGAAGTGTCCGCATTGACTTCGAGACAGTGATCGTTTGAATTTAGTGTTAGCATTGAAATTTGAGTTCAAAATTGGTAAAAATGGACGATAGAGGAGAATCGTTCGTAGCAGTTAGGAGGATATCACAAGGATTTGAAAGAGGAAATAGTACTACTTGCCATTCTACTTCTTCTGGTATATATTCCTGTTTTTTACTTTTACAACGCCAAACACATGTTCCTTTTTTCTCTCTCCACCTCTATTACCGTACTGCTTTCATTATCTGAGTTTCTATCTATCGATTGAAATTAGGTTTACTCATGCGTGCTAACATTGACATTTGTGGTGAGTTTGCGTCCGTTGCTTACTTTTTCCGCAATTTTGTTTTTTCGTGCCCTAGTTTTGTGTTGATATAGATGCATGAATTTCTGTGCACTAAATACTATACACGTGCACATCGGAACATATTAGTATATGATTTGGGAAATTGATTCATTTGTTTATGTAATTTGAGTTATTTGTTCGGTAAAGTTTGAGGAATGACTTTTGATTCAATGGATTACTATTAGTTAAGCTGCTACTGGAAAAGAGTGGCAGTAGCTATAGAGCTCTCTACTTGACAGAGGCGGATCCATGATTTGAACTTTATGGACTCATGTTCGCAATTCTATCACTGGCCATTTGATTTACTGGGTTTGAAATCTATTATTTGTATTTATTTAGTGAATCTTATAACGTATATATAGCGTTTGAGCCAAACTACTAGGTTCGGATTAACCTATAACATTAACACTACATCTGCCCCTGCTATTTGGTTCTCTAAGAAAAAAAAAAAACTTTCACCAACATTTTTTTTCAGATAAGAAGCTTTCACTAACAATATTTGGAAATTGTTATTCATGATCTAACTACTGTTGTTTCATAGTAGTTTTGCTTTGTAGGTTAAAATTAATGCCGCTGTTGACCTTTTCAATAAGGAAATGTGCGGAGTATAGCTTTTATTGACTCAAAATATCCCTGATAATTCTAGATTGGACAGGAACACTAGAAATGAATGCTTGTGAATGTACTAGGTCATTGAGGTTAACTTTTGGTAGTGGTACTGGCTGCATATGCATAACTATTAAATACCGTGATTAGCTAAACAAGACTGTTAGAAGTAATAGCTGTTGATCTGAGGGGTAGCACTTTATCAGAAAGCAGGATTGGTTATTGAGCTGCTCTATAGCATACTGTGATCAGTTAATTTAAACAGCTGTGACAGACCTTTTTTTGCCCTCTTCTTTGAGGAATTTACATCACACAATTACATCTGATTTTAGCTTTCAAATGGTGAAATTATTTTTTGTGAAACAACGGTAAAAGGCAATTTTGCTGGTAAAATTGTGTGAATGTGGTTCTTGCCTTGTGCTCCATGTTGGGAGGTGATCTCTTTTTTCTTGTTGTGCTTAAAGATGGCTATTTCATAAATGTTAAGACACTTGAATGGCATTTTATGATCAAGGTTTCCTGCTGTTTTTGTTCATTTGTTACAGCACTCTCTTGGTACTTATCTCTCATTATCAATACATTTCCTTGGTTAAACAATGAAAAAGAAAAAAAAGTATGCTTGTTCTCACTACTCAATGACCAATTTTGGGAGGTAAGATTTCTACTATCTAGCTGAGTAGTGTAGCCCATGATGTTTGTATTGTAACGTCATGTTGGTACCTATGCGTGTCTTGTGATTTAATTATGGTAATATCCTGATTACAAAATTGAACCTCGTCATAGTTGCTGATTGTTGCATTCTTGGCACTTCATCATTAGTTATGAAACTTTGCTTATATGATTTAGAGTTGTCTTCTCTATGCGTCAAGAAAGATACACTTCTTTTCCTTGTCACAAAAAAAGGATACCTCTCTTGCATCTAAATCTTCTTTTGTTTCATAATACTAGAAGCATGTCGTTATTGAAAACTCTAGAGCTCCCATTTTCCTTAGATTATCTTTTCCTTCTGTCACTACAGAGGTTGTGGCAGGATCAGCAGCATGGCTTGGCAGAGGCCTTTCATGTGTTTGTGCCCAGACAAGAGATATTGATGCTCGTCCATCATTTGATTTGACGCCAGTCCAGGTATTAGTCTAGTGTAGGTTTCTATGAAGTTTAAGCTTCCTGCTAGGTAAATTTTAAGAGTGTCATAAAATGCAATGCAGTCTTATACTATTATGTTCTTTTGATCCTCTCTTATTGAAAGTTTGTATTCCGGATAGGATTTCTTAGAGGTACTGCCAATTTGCAACACAAATTTGTTTTCTAGTTCTGATTGTTTTCTCCAAGATAATACACTTTACCTTTTCCAACGAAAAGGGAATATGCTTATTGTTGCGAGTGATAGTGAATTTTATTTGGTTCCTTATGCTGAGTGTTATGAGTGGTAGCGAATTTTATTTTGTTTCTTATCCGGTCTGCGAATTGAGCTTATGTTGAGGTTTGCGTATGCTTTAACTATCTCTTAAATTGTGCCAAGTCTCAGGCACAATTTAACACAAATTTGTTTTCTAGTTCTGATTGTTTTCTCCAAGATAATACACTTTACCTTTTCCAACGAAAAGGGAATATCTTATATCTATTTTCTTATTATACCTAATTTCTTATTCAGTCTGCCAATTGAGCTCATGTTGAGATTCACATATGCTTTAACAATCTTTTATATTGTGCCAATTCTCAGGCATGAATATCTTATAGCTCTGATTTGATTGCCAATATAACTTTCTATTTTCAATTTCCCACTTCATCAATTATCCAGTTTTATTCTTAGAGATTATGTTATTCAGATTGATAAGCTTCACAGCACTGTGAGGAAGTATAGAATATCTTTGGCACATTGGTGCTTATTGGTGTTCTCTTCCATTTTGTTAATGTCAGGAGGAATGCTTGCTAAGGCTACAAAACCGTATAGATGTTGCATATGATAGTTTAATTCCAGAACATCAGGTATCCTCTATTTGAAATCTTAGCTGTTTCCTGATCAACTTATGAGATAACATCTTTAAGGCTTTTAAACATTACATTAAGGTTAAAATTTACATTTCTTATTGTTCATCTTCGTCTCTCTCTACCCAAAAGGAAGCTTTAAGAGAATTGTGGAAAGCTGCCTTCCCTGAGGAAGAACTCCATGGTTTAGTATCTGAGCAGTGGAAGGAAATGGGTTGGCAAGGGAAAGATCCATCTACTGACTTTAGGTACATCATCATCATCCCCTTTTTCTGAGTCCCCCCCTCCCCCCCTCCTGGTCTTGGTTCACCACTAACATATCTGATTGGTTTTGATAGGGGTGCCGGATTCATATCACTGGAGAACTTGTTATATTTCGTGAGAAATTTCCCGGTGCGTCCTCTTTTTTGACTTCTCTTTATGGAGGAATGACAGAGTGACATGTAATCCTTCTATGCTTGTAATGAAAAGCTAATCTTTAGTATCAACGTTTGCTATGGTTTGGTGATCATTTGGCAACCTAACAGCTATCTTTCTTCTTAAACTGGTCGTATGACTGTCTTCTGATATTGTAGTTTTTATTCATATTGTTTTGTCACATCTGTTTGTTCTCACAGTTTCTTATGCACCTCTTTCTTTCATGCTATTGTCAAAGTATGATTCTATTTGATTGCTTAACTTAGAAAACATAATAGTAGTTGGGAGGGTATTGATTATGGGCATCTTAAAGGATGGTTCAGTTAATCTCTGCCATTCTCTGCTACTGTCGAACAGAAAGGAATAGCAGACACCCTTTAGTTTTCTTTGCGCCAAGTGTTTCTCTCAGTAATTTTATTTAAAGTCAATCTCGGCAACTTAAGAATGAAGATGGGGTACATCAGGTAAATTTCTTATATCCTTTTTTTGGGATAAGTTGGTAGATTGGTGTAGTTCTCGGTTGACCACGAATAAAGAGAAAAGCTTTACCATTCACAGCACGATTTCAACTGACATGTAAAATCAAACAAATTTGTTGGATAGACTATAGAGTACGAAGCTGCTAATTGACATGTGCAGATCTAGTTTGTTAAGCATTTTGGACCCATTTAGGCTACAAAATCAGTAGAATTGTAAGAAGTCTATGTAAAGCAGTTTACATCATCAAAAAAAGTCTAGGTGAAGCAGTTTATGTGCCATCCCCAACTTTTAACATTTGGCACAATTATATCTCATTAAATTAACTCAGACATTTGAGGCCCTGGAAATTTAACATGAAGAAAGGCCTGAAAAGATAATAATGTACTTCTAAGGTTGGCAGATTTTAGTGTTATCAGATCTAGTGGCACATGTTATATATTTCAGCCTAGGAAAAAATTAGATCCAGGAGAAGCTACATGGATTTGCCATTTTGATAAAAGTTGAGATTTCATCAATTAATATGCTCTATGGTAAATTACTTATCGATAAAAAAAATGCTATATGGTAAGCAAAGAGAGGTAGAAGATTGCATTTGATTATGCATTCCTTAATCCCACATATACAACAATGACAACAACATACTGAGTATAATCCCACATGTGGGGTCTGAGTAGGGTAGTGTGTACATAGACTTTACCCCTGTCTTATGGAGGTTGAGAGGCTGTTTCCGAAGATCCTCGGCTCAAGGACAACAATATTGGAACTGTCACAATACTAATTCTAGAGAACCAATATGGTTAGCAACTTCTTCTTTTTCTATTTTTTTTGTAACTGTGGTGTTCATGCCAACTTGCGTGCACCTCCCTTCAATCCCGCCATATCATCACAAGAAAAGGCTATGTACCCAACTATACTATGGTCGAAATTTCAATTACTCACCGATTCTTTGAGGGGGTCCTATATCCCCCAAACCTTTTTAAATGGAATTAATAACACCTTGAAATAACACTGCCACATCTGTGCTCAGTAGTGAAATGCACACGCCTACTGTGTATTTCCCACTAAAATAGTTTATTTTCATCCGATTTTCTTTCCCCAACTTTCCACCATTAAAGCCATCTTCACTTCTCCCTCACTCCATCTTTCCAGCACATGCACGGGATACAAATAGCTAAGAGATTAAGCAGTTTAATTTAACCAAACCCAAGAAATAATTTGAATACAGAGGCGAATATGAAAATGAAAACTAAAATAGCTCAGTGCATATCTTAAAATTCAGTTTCAACATAAGAAACTTTTTCCGTGTGAGAAAATCAAAGGGATGGGAAGCATTTTCTGGCGACGCCGACAACTTACTCTCTGTCTCTGTCAAAAGGGGTATTAGGGGTATTAGTAATGACAGTAGATCTGGAGGCAAAGGATGAGCCGGTAAACGACGACATCACAGGTCTATTGTGTGGGTGGTGAACTGATGAAGGAAACTTTCGTGGGCTTCTTCTGTGTTAAATCGGAAATTGACTTTGAGACTTAGATTTTTCAATTTCTGCCAATGAGAAGCAATTGTTATTAGAAGTTTAAAAATGATGAGTAGAGATAGATGTTAGAAATGGCAGTAATCCTCTATACTGGTGCAGTTGCGGCATAAGATATGAGATAGAGAGAAGGAAATCTGGAGAGAAAAAGAATGAAACCTATTACACTATCTTGTCGGAAAATATGGAGGCTGCCGGAAGCCCGGAACTATTTTCCAGCCAAGTCTTATAAGCAACGAAGGTGGAGGAAAGAATAGAAAAAGCAAAGAAAGAAAGAGAAAGGGAAAAAAAGAAAAAATAAAGGAAAATTGTATATTTAATAAAAAGAAATGTTAGAAAAATAATTTTTTAACATTTTCTCCTTTCTCACTCTCTCAAAGAGGGTGACATACACTCTCTGCCAAATCAACTCTAAGGGGATAATAATTATTTCAGGGGGTAGTAGGACTCCCACAAAGAATATGTGTGTAATTAGAAATTCGGCCATAGTACAAGGGGTTACTTTTGCCTTTTCCATATTTTTTGGAGGGTAGCCAATTTTTGGCAGAACTTTCTCCGCACGAATTGACGATGACAATGCATGAATTTAGCCACATCAAAGTACTACATATTCATCTGATGTTTTAGGATTGTGCTTGGATTGCATTAAATCCCTGGTATAAGATGTTTGATAAAGTTTTAAAAATAATTACCGCCAATTTTGCAGATGTGTTCTCTTGGAATGATTGCCTGTTTATCACTGACATTTATGTTTGTATACTAAATCAGAAAGCATTTCTTTTATTTAGCACATGAATGAAATACAAGAAATCTTGTCTGTAATCTCCCTCCCAGCTAAACCCAAAACAAAAGACATTATCCACCTTGTTTTACCTGATATTAGGAATTCTCTCTTGTCGTTATTTTTTTTTCTCTACCTCAAAAAGTTGCCTTGACTTTGCTCCAAGATTAGAGAGGCGGAAGATTTTTGACATTAGAATATTGGTCATGGTCTTATGAGTATTTTTTCATTAAATGTTTCTCTTACTATTTTCTGAAAAGCTTATGATCTAAAATTACTTAGCTCATTAAAGAATGTGATTCATGATTTTTCCATCTATTCCTTACTCTGACCAAAATACTTGGCCTACGCCTACGTTTTTCCTTTTGGCCATCGCGATATACTTGTTCTTGTTCCCTTCCTTTTGGGGATAATTTTCTTATTACAAATTTTTTTAACTAATAGGAGCATGAACTGATACTATTTTTTTCTTCCTATAAGTAATACTACTACCATTACTGTCTTAATCTCCATGTGATATCTTTTCAACTAATCATTTTACTCTTTCACATTTTAAACACTTCTATATCTTATTCTAACTTAATAATTTATTCAGAATAATCACTTTATTAGTTGAATAAATCATATGCTTTTGACTCATAATGTAAGCTTTTTTAGTTGAACATCAAAGTTACTCTTTTTTTAGTTGATTTTTATGACTTAGTTGATTTTTATTGAGGTACATACTGGTATGATACAAAAGAAGCCTACTATTTTGGCTAGTCAATGAATATTCACCCTTTCATGTGTTGAAATAGTTCGCATTTGGGTGACACTGGATATGGAAGAGATTCCACATTTCACGCTAAATGTATGGTTGTTCAGCACTTTTACCATAAGACAAAAATGAGGCTTTTTTGTTTTGGAACAAGTTTATACAAGCACAAGTGTAGCTGTCCGGTAGTCTACTGACATAATTCAAAGCCTAAATGTTGAGCTTGCATGTAACAAGTCATTCTAGCCAAGAGTTGTATCTGGAGCATGTAATGTTTAGATTGATGAATCGAGCAATTTCCTTGCTTCATTTAAAAAAAAAAGGGAAATAAATTTGCAAAACCATATGATCAGGTTTACAAATAATTATGAACAACTCTTCTGTGCTTGAGCCAAATTCTAGCAATAATGTTCTAGATCCACTATTCATCCTCTTCTTCTACCTAATGTTATTTGCAGAAATCATTCCAGGATCTTCTTCAAAAGCAGGAAGGTGATAGGGCATTATGGGAATACCCATTTGCTGTTGCTGGTGTTAACATCACTTTTATGCTTATCCAGATGCTTGATCTAGAAGCTAGTATGTGTTCCTTCTATTTTCTTTTTTTCAGCAAAATGTAGGAACTCTTAAGACAAATCTAAGATATAGGAGATCTTGTGTTGATTCATTTAGCTAATTATGCATCAACTTTACAGTAAAACCAAGAAATCTGGTCGGAGCAACTTTTTTGAAGTTTCTTGCAGGTAAATGCTTGACCGTAAAGATCTACCTCATTTCCATTAGTCAACCCCTTAAGTGTTGTCCATTTAATGCTTCTGCAGTTTTGCATCTGCCTTCTAAGCATGTTTTTGCCTTTGTACAGAAAATGAATCAGCATTTGATCTGCTATATTGTATCACGTTTAAGCTGATGGATAATCAGTGGCTCGCCATGCACGCATCATATATGGACTTCAATGTATGTGCCTTTAGTTTTTTATGAATTGTATGTGTAATTAGTGAGATTTAGTTGGGGATATGTAAGTTCATTTCTTCATAATTCAATTCTTCTCATGTCATGTCCTGTACCATATGCTTTCATAAAAGTTCCCATACTTTAGGAGTTTATATGCTTCTTAAAAGTTTCAGCTCAACAGCCCCCAGGCTTTGATTTAATGGTAAGAGTAGAACGGGTGATGTGTGGGTTAGGGTTCATGTTACGGGTTCAAACCCTGACAGAAGTATCATATTTAAGTGAAGAAGGGTATAGGGGTGACCCATTATCCACCAGCTTTCGGACCATGCACCACTGGCTCTCAGGGATTACAGTTATCAAAAGAAAAAAAGTTTTAGTTCAGCTATCACTTGCAGTGTTCTTGCCTGCATAATATAGCTGTCAGTTTGCTTTCTGCTTAGTAGTTCGAAGTTCTGTGTGAAGAATGGTTCGGAGAGTTATTTGTAGTTTTATTTGTACTCAAATACATTCTCAGTATCTAATTATATTTCAGTCACTAAGTTCAGTTACTTTTCTTGAGAAATTCTTTATATGCTCTGGACAATTGGACTAGTACAGACTAATGTTTTCTTGAGAACCTTTTCATAAATTATTTATTCGTGTGTACTAAGTGTACTGCATTCCTGATGTTTAGATTTTCTTTGTTTCATGCAGACAGTTATGAAGTCCACTCGTCGACAAATTGAAAGGGAGCTTTTGCAAGAGGACATAACACGGTTGGAAGATTTGCCCTCATACCGACTTCTTAGTCGATAGTTTTTGTAGTCTTGACATTTCATTGTTTTTGTAATCATGACATCTCAAAAAAATGGAAATGATTTTCATGCAAGTTCTGTGGTGGTATTCCCAGTTCTGTTAGAATTAGATGTTGCATTTTGATGCTAGGTTGTGTGTCTTTTCCTCGTTCACACTGCGATGATTTCTTAAGAGATAAAGAAAGAAAATATAAAAGGTTCTCTCTTGTACATGATCTTGGTAATGTTAGAGAAATTATAATTTGTTCACCTGTTGTTTCCGACTTTAGATGGACCCAGAGCTAAACCATGTCTAGCTTTAATCAATTTTGAATTTTCGCCTCTATTGGCTGATGTAAGAAATACTTGGACGCTGTGGGAGCCAAGTGATTCTTGAAAAGAAATGAATCCACATTTTGTGCTACAGCTGTTAAATTATGAGCTTTTTTTTACCCCATTATCCGTCTTCTACCGGAAACCGCCTCTCTACCCTCTTCGGCGTAGAGGTAAGGTCTGCGTACACTCTACTCTCCCCAGACCCCTCTAGTGGAATTTTACTGGGTATGTTGTTGTTGTCCAACTTGTGGAAGATTTACTACCCGTTATACCTAGTTCGTTTCTGTGAAGTGTCATTGCTTTTCTTTTTTGTTTTCTTCTTTGTTTTGATAACGATAGTGTTCGAACTAGTTTGTATGCCCCTCAAGTATTCGTTGGTTACTTGTTATCTTTACATCTAATAGGAAGAAATACACACCCTTAGGTGCATGATGTGTCAATGTTCCCATATATGTGACATGTCAAGCTCCAGCCAGCAATCTCTAAGCTTTGCCTCAATAAAATTTCATATTATTGTACTCCTTGTTCCCATGTATGATACATGTCAAGCTTTGTCTTAAAATTCTATCTAAGCATTGTAGCAGCAGCTGCATCTCGAATGCTTCAGTTCTGGAAGACACATTGGGTGAGACCACAATACTGGAATATTTTAGAATTCATAAACCACCTTAAACTCACATGAAAGCCCCAGGAATCCTGCCTAAATAATCACATACATAAGTCCTCCAACTATAAACATCCTATAAAAGCAATAGCCTATCTTCATTTACAAACTATTTAGTGAATTTCCCTTCCCTTTGTATACTCTGCCCCTCCAAAACCCCCAAGCATAAACTCACTCAATATGAATTTGCCCCCTCATCAAGAACTAACCATTGTTTGCTACCACATAGTAAATACAACCCTTGTCAGATCATTCTTCTCCTCTTTCCCCCTTGCCCCTTTACAAAACTGTTGATTGTCCATTCAACCAAAATGAAATTTCTTCTCCTTTTTCCCCTCCCAAAAGAAACCAACCATCATTTTTCTCCAATCCATTTGCAAAAATAGCAATCAAATGATACAAACACATCGACGAGGTACATTTTAGAGGGTAAATTTCAGCATTGTAATCTTCACTCCCTCGGATAGGTGTTAAATCCCATCCACTTCGTGTCTTTTTTTTTCTCTCTCCAAATTTTCAACCAACAATACAGATCTTTAATCTTCGAATTTTCCCGAAGAGCCTAAAATTTATGTCACGATCCAGAATTCCCACCCTTGAGACGTGATGATGACGCCTAACATTTTACTTGCTAGGCAAAGCAATGTTACATGTAGTTATTAGCCATTTTTAACAAATACAAATTAAATGAACAACCAATAAACTGAAATAGAGTGAGTATACAAAAATAAAAGCGATATCTAGATACAATCCCATAACTGGTGTAACAAGTACACGAGCGACTAGAGTACAACAAATAAAAGTCTGAATGAAAGCATAACTGTCTAAAATAAAATAAACAGCTAGAGTGATGTAGAAGGGGACTTCGGGGCTGCGAACGCCATGCAGCTGTACCTCAAGTCTCCGTCAGGCACCGGATCCGAGCAATCTACTGACCGCCGCTAGGTTCGACTCCAAAATCTGCACAAGAAGTGCTAACTGCAGTATGAGAACAACCAACCCCATGTACTCTGTAACTGCCGAGCCTAACCTCGACGAAGTAGTGACGAGGTTAAGGCGGGTCACTTACATTAACCTATACGCATAATAATAATAATAATAATAATAATAATAATAATAATAATAATAATAATAATAGCAAAGAAAAACAAGAAATGACGGCGAAGCAGTTAACTAATGAAAACAAACTCAATCCTCGAAATCAGTGAATCCAGAAATATAAATCCTCATAATCTCATATGAAAATACTGAAAGCTAACATAATACAACAATGAGTACACACACACAATCCGTTGGGCCGCACAACCCGATATCACCGTACAAGCACAATCCCCCCTCATTTCACCATATCAATATCAAGAAACACATATAAAATCCATTGCGACGCGCAACCCGATCCCACCATATAATCATAATCAATATCATAATCCTCCCTTATTTCACCATATCAATATCAAAATCGCAAGTAAAATCCGTTGCGGCGTGCAACCCGATCCCACCGTATCAATATCAAAATCCTCCCATATTTCACCATATCACAATCCTTGCGGCGTGCAACCCGATCCATAAACAAGTTCAACACTTGTAATCAATTCAACAACTCAAATCACAAGAATCTTTACAATTAAAGAATACGTAAGTAAAGCAATAAATGAACCATGTACCAAATCAAGGAATACTACAGTTAATACAAAGCAACAAGACAAGCCAAATATATGACAGTTATACTGTACAAGTAAGACAATTAAGGCACGTAGCAATTAATCATGAAATCATGGAAGAATCAAACATTTTAATATAAGAGTAAATAATTGATAAGTAACAAGTTACGGCACAAAAAGCAATTAAAGCATGTAACAATTAAAACATAGAATAAGATAATTAATTAAATACGAGAATGAATGGAAACAATTGCTTTGGCGACGTATATACACTCGTCAGCATGCATATATTTCGTTACACACGTAATTCACCTAACATATAGTTCAAGGGTTCCTAATTCTCTTAAATCAAGGTTAGACCCAACACTTACCTCGCTCCGCAAGCAAATGAAAGCTCAACCAAGGCCTTTCCTCCAAAATTCGCATCCAACCAATCGAATCTAACCAAAATTGACTTAATGTCAATAAATAATGCTAGAAAAATCAATTACAATATATAAAGTTAATATCTTTACACTTTTTCCAAAAAGTCCTCAATTTTAAACACCTCCCAATTCTACCCAATTTCCTAATTTTCTACCATGAAAGAGAATAATTTAAGGTTAGAAATCAATGGGTGTTGATGGAAATGGAAGAAAACGAGTTAAAGTATACTAGCCTACAAAGTGGGATGAAATCTCTCTTCATAATCGCCTCTAGGACGAGCTCTAATGTGAAGATAGTGGAAAATGAAGAAAATCCCGTCTTTTGAACATTTAAATCACTGGGCGTTAGGACTTCTCCGCGTTTGTGAAGGGCTTGATGCAATCGCGATGTGCAGCAGCCCAAGTGGCCTTCGTGTTCGCGATGGCCTGTCATATGGCCTCCGTGTTCGCGAGCCTGGGCTCGCGTTTGTGTAGAGCTACTGACCCATTGCCCCTAGAGTCCCATAAACCTTCGTGTTCACGAGAGGGTGGTCGTGTTCGTGAAGGGTAAACCCCCCAATGCTTCGCGTTTGCGACCGTCTACCCATGTTTGCATAGAAGAAAACCACCCCAACCCAGATTACTTTTCGTGATTGCGGGAGTATCTTCACGATCGCGAAAAAGGATACACCAAACATCAGCAGACCCATAAACCAACAATAGCCTAAGTCCAAAAATCACTCCTAGCCTATCCGAAACTCACTCGAGCCCCCCAGGATTCAAATCAAACATGTACACAGGTGTAATAACATCATACGAACTTTCTAGCGCGATCAAAACACCAAAATAACACCTAGAACTACGAATCCGACATCAAAATGATTGACATTTTCAAAGAAAACATGCAATTTTACAAATGGACATCCGAATCACGTCAAATCAACTCCGTTTGTACCAAATTTTGCAGACAAGTCACAAATAGTGAAATGCACCTAGACCAAGTTCCAGAACCAAAATTCGAATTCGGTAGAAACAGAGTCAACCTATGATCAAACTTAGGAATTCTTTAAGCCTTCAAATTACTAGTTTTTAACAAATCACGGTAATTAAATTTAGGGACTTCCGAATTCGATTCGGGACATACGACCAAGTTCTAAATCACAATATGGACCCATCAAAACATAGATCCAGGTCCGTTTACATAAAACGTTGATCGTAGTCAACTCAAAATAGTTTTAAGGTAAAATTTCACATTTTGATCAATTTTCACATAAAGTTTTTTTTGTTGAAAAAAGACACAAACTGTGCATGCTAATCGAGGAAGGCTAAACAGATCTATTCGAGGTCTTGTAACACAGAAATAAAGGCTAAAACTCAAAGTGACCTATCGGGTCATCACATTATCCACCTCTAAAACAAACGTTCATCCTCAAACAGACATAGAAAGGTAACTGGACTGGTGAAAAGGTGTGGATATCTACTCCGCATGTACTACTTGGACTTCCACGTGGCTGCCTCGATCGCCTGACCTCTCAACTGCACTCGAACTAAAAGATAACTCTTATACCTCAACTACCGTACTTGCAGGCTAGAATAGCCACTGGCTCCTCCTCATTAGTCAAATCCTTGTCCCATTGGACTGACCTGAAATCCAGAACATGAGATGGATCACCGTGATACTTCCGGAGCATGGACACATGGAACACTGGATGGACTTCTGATAAACTAGGTGGAAATTCTAGTTTGTAGGCCACCTCACCCAATCTCTCAAAACTCTCATAGGGTCAGATATACCTAGGGCTCAACTTGCCCTTTTTTCCGAACCTCATCACACCCTTCACGGGTGAAACCCGAAGCAATACCATCTCTCCAACCATGAATGCAACATCATGAACTCTACGATCAACATAACTCTTCTATCTAGACTGAGCTGTGCGAAGTCGATCCTGAATAATCTTGACCTTATCCAAGGCATCCTGAATCAAATCGGTACCCAATAATAAAACCTCTCCTTGCTCGAACCATCCAACTGGCGAATGACACCATCTGCCGTATAATGCCTCATATGGAGCCATTTGAATGCTTGACTGGTTGTTGTTGTTGTAAAAAAATTACGCAGGCAGGAAGACTGATCCCAATAACCCCAAAATCTATAACGCAAGTGCGAAGCATATCCTCCAATATCTGAATAGTTCGTTCAGATTGTTTGTCCGTCTGAGGGTGAAATACTGTACTCAACTCAACCCGTGTGCCTAACTCATGCTGTAAGGACCTCCAAAAGTGCGAGGTGTACTACGTACCTCGATCAGAAATGATAGACACAGGCACACCGTGAAGACGGACGATCTCGCGGATGTAGATATCAGCTAACTGCTCTGAAGAATAGGTAACTACCATTGGAATGAAATGTGCCGACTTGGTCAACCTGTCCACAATGACCCAAACCGCGTCGAACTTCTTCTGAGTCCATGGGAGCCCAACAACAAAATACATGGTAATACGCTCCCACTTCCACTCAGGAATCTCTAGCCTTTGAAGCAAACCACCAGACATCTGATGCTCGTACTTTACTTGCTGAAAATTCAGACACCGAGCTACATATGCAACTATATCATTCTTCATTCTCCTCCACTAGTAATATTTCCGCAAGTCCTGATACATCTTGGCGGCACCCGGAAGAATGAAATACCGGGAACTATGGGCCTCCTCAAGAATCAACTCACGAAGCCCATCCACATTGGGCACATAAATATGACCCTGCATCCGCAATACCCCATCATCTCCAACATTAACCTGCTTTGCACCACCGTGTTGCACCGTGTCCTTAAGAACAAGCAAATGGGGGTCATCATACTAGCACTCTCTGATGCGCTCATACAAAGAAGACCGAGAGACCGTGCAAGATAGAACACGACTGGGCTCCGAAACATCTAACCCCACGAACTGATTGGCCAAAGCCTTAACATATGATGCAAGCGGCCTTTCACCAACTATAATATACACAAGGCTACCGATATTCACAGCCTTTCTACTCAAGGCATCGACCACCACATTGGACTTCCATGGATGATACAAAATGGTGATATCATAGTCTTTGAATAGATCCAACCACCTCCTCTGCCTTAAGTTGATATCCTTTTGATTGAACAAATACTGTAGACTCCGATGATTCCTGAACACCTCACACGACACGCCATAGAGGTAATGCCTCCAATTTTGTAGCGCTTGAAAAATGGATGCCAACTCTATGTCATGAACATGGTAATTCTTCTCATGAAACTTCAACTACCGCGACACATATTCAATCACCCTTCCATCCTACATCAATACTGCACCGAGCCCTATACAAGATGCATCACAATACTTTGTATGGATCCTGAACATGTGGGAAACACCAACACTAGCGCTGTAGTCAAAGCAGTCTTGAGCTTCTAAAAGCTCAACTCACACTCATCCGACCACCTAAATAGAGCACCCTTCTGGGTCAATCTAGTCAATGGGGCTGCTATGGATGAAAACTCATCCACAAACCGGCGATAATAACCCGCCAAACCCAAGAAGCTCCGAATCTCTGTAGCTAAAGTAGGTCTAGGACAATTCTAAACTGACTTAATCTTCTTAGGATCCACTTTTATGCCCTCTACCGATACAACATGCCCCAAAAAGGCGACCGAGTCTAACCAAAACTCACACTTCAAAAACTTGGCATATATATCTGACTATCTCTCAGAGTATGAAGTAGAATCCAAAGATGCTGCACATGCTCCTCTCGACTGCGGGAGTAGATCAAGATCTCATCAATAAATACGTTCACAAAAGAATCCAAATAAGGCTTGAATATCCGGTTCATCAAATCCATAAATGCTGCTGGGGCATTTGTCAACCCAAATGACATAACTAGGACTCATAATGCCCATACCGAGTCCGAAAAGCTGCCTTATGTACATCTGATACCCTAATCTTTTACTGATGGTAGCCAGATCTCAAATCAGTCTTTGAAAACACTTTGGCAACTTGAACCTGATCAAATAAGTCATCAATCCTCGACAACCAATACTTGTTCTTGATAGTGACTTTGTTCAATTGCCGATAGTCTCTGCACATCCTCATCAAACCATATTTCTTATTCACAAACAACACAGCCGCACCCCAAGGCGAGGCACTAGGTCTAATAAATCCCTCATCAAGCAAGTCTTGTATCTGCTCTTTCAAATCCTTCAAATCCGGCGGGCCTATACGGTATGGCAGAATAGAAATAGGCTGAGTACCCGAAGCCAAATCAATATAGAAATCAATATCTCTGTCGGGTGGCCTCCCCGGCAGATCTGCAGGAAATACCTCCAAAAACTCACGCACAATAGGTACTAAATCCATGGAAGGAACCTCCACACTTGAATCACGAACATAGGATAGATATGCTAGACATCCCTTCTCGACCATACGTCGAGCATTCACAAAAGAAAGAAACCCGGAGATGACTCGGCCTCAAGTAGAAGATCTATTCTAGTCTCAAGACTCCCAATAGTAATCATACACGAGCGATAAACATGATCTACAACAATAGAATCTCCCACAGGCGTGGACACATACGCAGGAGCACTCAAAGAATCACAAGGAACAACCTGATGTGAAGCAAAATAGGATGACACATAGAAATAAGTAGAACCCAGATTAAATAGAACTGAAGCATCCCTATGGCAAGATGGAACAATACCTGTGATAACGACGTCAGATGACCCGGCCTCAAGTCTAGCTGGGAAAGCATAAAATCGTGACTGGGCCACACCACTCTGACCTACGTCTCTAGGACAGTCTCCTCCTCTAACGACCTGACCTCCACCTTTGGCTGCTTGGCCCTTACCTCTAGTTGGCTGAGCGGCGGTGAAGAAACCGGTGCCGGGACCATGGCACGAGAACTATATTGTGGCATGCCGCCCTATAATCTCGGACAAAACCTCCTGATGTGATCAATACCTCCACACTCAAAACACCCATACTGCTTCTAGGGCTGCTGAAGCTGACCTGAAATGGCCCGATAACCATGGTGATAGCTCTGAATCGGAGGTGCACTCATAAGAGTTGATGGTGTACTGTAGGCTGGCTGCCCAGAATGAGATACATTAGGACCATGACTCCCTGAAGCACTATGAGATACCTGAAGCACTAACTGAAATGGCCTGGGAGGATGGATGGACTCAACCAAAAGTACCCCTGCCTCCAGATGAGGCACCACTGAAGCTACTGGAATGACGAGGCCTCTTATCAGACACTGACCCCCTCTCTTGACCACGAGCCATTTCGATCCGTTTAGCAATATGTACGGGCCTCTGGAAAGTAATATAATCTCCAATCTCCTTGTCCATCTGTAGCTTGAGAGTGAAAGTGAGCCCATTGATGAATCTCCTCACTCTCTCCCTCTTAGTAGGAAGCAAGATAATGACATGGCGAGCTAGGTCCACAAATCGAGTCTCGTACTGGGTAATAGTCATACTACCCTACTGAAGACGCTCAAATTGCCTGCGCTAATCCTCTCTCAGAGTGACAGGGATGAATTTCTCTAGAAATAGTTGTGAAAACTGATCCCAGGTAAGTGCAGGCAAACTAGCTGGTCTAGTCAACATATAATCTCTCCACCATCTCTTGGCTGAACTAGTTATCTGAAACACTGCAAAATCGACCCCATTGGTTTCAACTATACCCATGTTCTACAACACCTCGTGGTAGTGGTCTAGATAATCCTACGGGTCCTCAGAAGGTGCATCACTGAAATAAATAGGTAAGAGCTTGGAAAACCTATCTAACATCAACAGAGCCTAAGAAGACATAGCGGGCCTATCACCGGCCTGTGCCGCAACAACCGACTGAACCACCCTATCTGGCTGCGTTGCTAGAGTCTGATACTGGGGAGCCGCATGCTCCAGGGTGTGAGTAGTGGGAGACTTTTCCCCTCCCCCAGCTCAAGAGACGGCTCTTGCCACCGGGAATGTACCGGTCTGGAGTGGCTATGAACCCCTCGGGGACCTGAGCTAGTCCGACGGGTACAATCTGAGCTGGAACCTCCTCCTCGCAATCAATCTGAGGTTCCACTGTGAGTGCTGGTGCTCGAGATCTAGGCTGAGCTCTGCCTCTGCCTCGGCCTCTCCTCCTAGTAATGACTGCCACAGAGGGCTCCAACTCTTGTCCGACTGTAGATTCTATGTGTGTTCTCGCCATATGGGAGAGAACAAGAATATAATGGTTCAATCATCAATGATAAAATAAAATTTTATGATAGAGAAACAAAGAAGTGAATTTTTTCCTAAATTCCATAGCCTCTGAAAGATAAGTACATGCATCTCCGTCAGGCACCGGATACGAGCAATCTATTAACCTCCGCTAGGATAGACTCCAAAATTTGCACAAGAAATGCAGAGAGTAGTATGAGTACAACCGACCCCATGTACTCTGTAAGTGCCGAGCCTAAGAAGTAGTGATGAGGCTAAGGCGGGTCACTTACAATAACTTGTACGCAGTATAATAATAATAATAATAATAATAATAATAATAATAATAATAATAATAATAATAATAATAATAATAATAATAATAATAATAGGAAAGGAAAACAGGAAATGATGGCAAAGCAGTTAACTAATGAAACCAAACTCAATCATCGAAATCAGTGAATCCAGAAATATAAATCCTCAGAATCTCATATGAAAATACTGAAAGCTAACACAATACAACAATGAGTACACACACAATCTGTTAAGGCGCGTAACCCGATCTCACCGTACAAGCACAATCCTCCCTTATTCCACCATATCAATATCAAGAAACACATATAAAATCCATCGGCGCGCAACCCGATCCCACCATATAATCAGAATCAATATCATAATCCTCCCTTATTTCACCATATCAATATCAAAATCACAAGTAAAAAATTCGTTGCGGCGTGCAACCCGATTTCACCATATCAATATCAAAATCCTCCCTTATTCCACCATATCACAACCGTTGCGGCGTGCAACCCGATCCATAAACAAGTTCAACAATTGTAATCAATTCAACAACTCAAGTCACAAGAATCTTTACAATTAAAGAATATGAAAGTAAAGCAATAAAGGAACCCTGTACCAAATCAAGGAATACTACAGTTAATACAAAGCAACAAGACAAGCCAAATATATTATAGTTATAGTATACAAGTAAGACAATTAAGTCAAGTAGCAATTAATCATGGAAGAATCGAACATTTCAATATAAGAGTAAATAAATGACAAGTAATTCACATAACATATAGTTCAAGGGTTCCTAATTCCCTTAAATCAAGGTTAGAACTAACACTTACCGCGCTATGCAAGCAAATCAAAGCTCAACTGGGGAATTTCCTCTAAAATTCGCGTCCAATCAATCGAATATAACCAAAATCGACTTAATATCAACAAACAATGCTAGGAAAATTAATTACAATACATAAACTTAAGATCTTTACACTTTTTTTCCAAAAAGTCAACAAAAGTCAACTCAAGGCCCGCTTGGTCAAAACTCGAGATTCGGAACAAAACCCAATTACTCATTCACCTCCGAGCCTGATCATGTGATTGGTTTCGAAATCCGACCTCAATTTGAGGTCTAAATCTCAATTTTACAAAAGCTCCCAATTCTACAAAAATTCCAAATCTTCTACCATAATAGAGCATAATTTAAGGTTAGAAGAAATCAATGGATGTTGATGGAAATGAAAGAAAACGAGTTAAAGTATACTAACCTACGAAGTGGAGATGAAATTTCTCTTCAAAATTGCTTTTAGGCCGAGCTCTTATGTGAAGATAGTGAAAAATGAAGAAAATCTCGTGTTTTGAACATTTAAATCACTAGGCGTTAGGCCTTCTTCGCGTTTGCAAAGGGACTGACGCGATCGCGATGTGCAACGGCCCAAGTGGCCTTTGTGTTCGCGATGGCCTGTCCCCCTTTGCCTTTGCGTTCGGGAGCCTGGGCTCGCGTTCGCGTAGAGTTACTGACTCACTGCCCCAGATTCCCATAAACCTTCGCGTTCGCGAGAGGGTGGTCGCATTCGCAAAGGGTAAGCCCCCCAATGCTTCGCGTTCAAGACCGTCTACCCGCATTCACGTAGAATAAAATCACCCCAGCCCAGATTACTCTTCGTGATCGCGGGAGTATTTTCGCGATCGCAAAGAAGAATACACCAGACATCAGCAAAAATCAGCAATAGCCTAAGTCCAAAAATCACTCTGTAGCCTATCCGAAATTCAGCCGAACCCCTCGGGCTCCAAACCAAACATGCACACAAGTGTAATAACATCATACGCACTCGCTCGTGCGATCAAAATACTAAAATAACACCTAGAACTACAAATCTGACGTCAATGATTGTTTTTTTCAAAGAAACTCAAGAACATGCAATTTTACAACCGGACGTCTGAATCATGTCAAATCAACTCGGTGTTGCACCAAATTTTGCAGACAAGTCATAAATAGTGAAATGAACCTATTCCAAGTTCCCAAACCCAAATTCGAACCTGGTAGCAACAAAGCCAACCTACGGTAAAACTTAGGAATTCTTTAAGCCTTTAAATTACTAGTTTTTAACAAATCACGTTAATTCAAGTTAGGGACTTTCGAATTTGATTCCGGAAATACACCCAAGTCCCAAATCACGATACAGATCTAATGAGACCATCAAAACAACTGATCCGGGTCCGTTTTACCCAAATGTTGATCGTAGTCAACTCAAATGAGTTTTAAGGCAAAGTTTCACACTTCCATCAATTTTTCACATAAAGATTTTCCAGAAAAAGACACGGACTGCGCATGCAAATTGAGGTAGGCTAAACAGAGCTATTCGAGGTCTCGAAACACTGAAATGAAGGCTGAAACTCAAAGTGACCTATCGGCTATAGAGTCACCACATTGCAAATGAATAATCACAATGACATTAAAGTATCATGGTCGACTAAATTCATTTTAGTAGAGCAAGAGCGACAAGTCCTCATTGACTATATCTCTCCATTCAAGCTCATCTTAGGCCAATATTGTATAAAATCAAAATAGAAATAAAAAAAGCACTAAAAGTCCGCTACATTTTCTACTGGCATATAAATATGTGATAGAACTGAAAGACTCCTAGAAACCTAAGATCTAAACGTACTAACTTGACTAAAGCATACTCACAACTGGTTGGTATCACTATATATATATATATATACATATATATATATATATATACATATATATATATATACATATACATATATATATATATATATATA
>MDKI01033554.1:0-10177 GCA_005239505.1 Nicotiana paniculata
ATAAGTACATCTGTTTCTGAAGTAACTAGAACAGAATACAAGAAAAGAAGTAGGAAGGGACGCTAAGGCCTGCGGACGCATACAGGACTACCTCGGGGTCTCCACTGGACTAAAGGCAGCAACCTCGATCTATGGTCCGTAGGGTCCTACACCGGGATCTGCACAAAAGTGCAGAGAGTAGCATCAGTACAACCGACCCCGTGTACTAAGTAAGTGCCGAGCCTAACCTCGGCGAAGTAGTGACGAGGCTAGGACACGACAACCAAAGTCAACCTGTGCAGTTTAATAGTATACGGAGAAAAATAATACAACGAGAAATAGACAGTTAATCATAAGGGAAAAGGGGAACATGCTGAGGGGAGGAAACATCAAATAATGAAAATAACGAGGTAAGGCACAATTGAGATATCAATTTAACCAACGAAATAGTAACACGAAAATAAGTGCACGACATCACCCTTCGTGCTTTTACTCTCGTCCTCACTATCATAATCAATATATGCGACACGGCATCACCCTCCGTGCTTTTACCTCAAAATATCATGGAAATGTATTATCCTTCGTGCATTATCTCTCATACAATGGCACGACATCACCCTTCGTGCTTTTACAATCACAATATTGGCACGACATCACCCTTCGTGCATTAACATTCACTCAAAATCTCATGCACGGCATCACCCTTCGTGCTTTTACACTCTTCCTCGCCCAAACACACAAATGATAGCAATCCAATAAGGAACAATATAACGGGGTAAACGGAAATAAACCATAACCTCCCGGCAAGGGAGTCAACAATAGAATTAATATCATTCCGGCAAAGAAGTCAACAACTATATCCAATCTCACTTAGTGCATAACTCCACATAAAAATCTTCGACTGAAACTAATAATCAACGCTATTCAATATCAAGGCATTTCCACCAACATAGATAACAATAAAGTGAAACTCAAATATTACTTACAAAAAACCACATAATTCACAATATTCGACTCACGGGCATGCTTGACACCAACGTATAGGTACTCGTCACCTTGCATATACGTCGAACATGATTCTTACACATAGAAAATCGGACACGATACATATTCCCTCAAGCTAAGGTTAAGACAAACACTTACCTCAAATTCCACGACCAAACTCAAGCCTCGATTACCGCTTTCCCTTTTGAATTTGACTCCAATTCACTTGTATCTAGACATATTCAACTCAATAAAATCAATAAATGCCAAACAATTGCATCCCAACGCTTAATTATAGGTTTTACATCATTCTTCCCAAAAGGTCAAAAATTGACCCCGGGCCCGCTTGGTCAAAACACGAGGTTCGGACCAAAACTCGATCACCCACGAGCCCACGAGCCCGAATATGTAATTAGTTTCGAAATCCGACCTCAAAACGAGGTCTAAATTCCAATTAGTCAAAAATCTCTAACTCTACCCAAATCCCCAATTTTCTACCATTAAAACCCTAGAATGTTTTATAAAAGTTGATGAAAATCATTAGGAAATTGAAGGAAACTAGTTAGGGGTCACTTACCTACGATTTGGGAAGAAACTCTCATGAGAAAATCTCCCTTGGTCTCCTATTTTGGTGAAGAAATGAAAATGAAATCGGATGAAGCATCTAACTTAAACATACTTCCTGACCCTCGCACCTGCGGTACCTGGGTCGCACCTGCACTTTCGCAGGTGCGAAAAATCCATCGCACCTGCAGAAATGGGCTAGGCCACCAAGGGTCGCACCTGCGAAAACGCTTCTGCGAAGATTGTGTCGCACCTGCGGAATTGGGCTGACTGGGGCTGGACCGCACCGGCGGCTGGGGATCTGCACCTGCGGTCTCGCACCTGCTTCCCAAGGCTCGCAGGTGCGGGCACACCAGAACTGGTGCACCAGCTGTGATTCTTCAACTCTAAACACCCCGGAACCTACTTGGAACTCACCCGAGCCCTTGGGGCTCCAAACCAAACATGTACACAACCTCAAAAACCCTACGGACTTACTCGTGCGATCAAATCGCCAAATTAACATCTTAAAAAACGAATTTAGCATTAAAATCCAAGAAAAAAATCCAAAACTTCCAAAGTATCAAATTTCACAACTACGGGTCCGAATCACGTCAAATGACCTCCGTTTCATACCAAATTTCACAGACACAACTCAAATATCATATTGAACCTGTACCGGGCTCCGAAACAAAAATACGGGCCCGATACCATAAATTTCAAATATAACCAAGTTTCCAAAAACTCTTATATTTACAGTAAATCAATTTCTTTCAAAAATTCATTTCTCGGGCTTGGGACCTCGGAATTCGATTCTGGGCATACGCCCAAGTCCCATATTTTCCTACGGACCCTCTGTGACCGTCGAATCACCGTTTCGGGTCCGTTTACCCAAAATATTGACCAAAGTCAACTTAAATTTAATATTAAGGCCAATTAAGCATTTTTCTCAGTTTTTCACATAGAAGCTTCCCGGATATACGCCCGGGCTGTGCATGCAAAACGAGGTGAGCTAGAAGGAGGTTTTCAAGGCCTCGGAACACCGTTTTGACTTATAAAACAAGAGATGAACTTTTGGATCATCACATTCTCCACCTCTTAGACAATCGTTCGTCCTCAAACAGATATAGAAAAGTACCTGAATCAGGGAAAAGATGGGGATAAAAACGGCTTCGCATATCGGACTCGGACTCCCAGGTAGCTGCCTCGGCAGGCTGACCTCTCCACTGGACACGAATTGAAGGATAACTCTTCGATCTCAACTGACGAATCTGCCGGTCTAATATGGCAACCGGCTCCTCCTCATAGGCCAAATCCTTGTCCAACTGGACACAACTGAAATCTAACACATGGGCTGGATCTCCGTGATACTTCCGAAGCGTAGACACATGAAACACCGGATGTACAACTGATAAATTCGGCGGCAATGCAAGTCTGTAAGCCACCTCTCCCACTCTATCGAGAATCTCAAATGGACCAATGAAGCTAGGTCTTAGCTTGCCCTTCTTCCCAAATCTCATCACGCCCTTCATGGGCGATACCCGAAGTAATACCCGCTCCCCAGCCATGAATGCCAAATCACGAACTCTACGGTCGGCATAACTCTTCTACCTGGGCTTAGTTGTACGAAGTCTATCCTGAATGATTTTAACCTTATCTAAGGCATCTTGCACTAACTCCGTACCCAACAACCGAGTCTCTCCCGGCTCAAAACACCCAACCGGCGACTGACGCTGCCTACCATATAATGCCTTATAAAGAGCCATCTGAATGCTCGACTGATAGCTGTTGTTTTAGGCAAACTCAGCTAATGGCAAGAACTGATCCCAAGAGCCTCCAAAGTTAATGACACAGGCTCGTAGCATATCCTCCAAAATCTGAATCGTGTTGTGCTCAACTCAACCCTCATGCCCAAATCACGCTGAACTGCCCTCCAGAAATGTGAGGTAAACTGCGTACCTCAGTCATAAATGATAGACACGGGCACACCATGAAGGCGAACAATCTCCCCAATGTGGATCTCTGCCAATCTCTCCGAAGAATAGGAAACTACCACAAGGATGAAATGCGCTGACTTGGTCAGCTATCCACAATGACCCATATTGCATCGAACTTCCTCTGAGTCTGTTGGAGTCCAACAACGAAATCCATGGTGATACGCTCCTATTTCCACTCAGGAATCTCAATCTGCTGCATCAATCCACGAGGTCTATGATGCTCATACTTTACCTGCTGAAAATTCAAGCACCGAGCTACATATTCCACAATATCCTTCTTCATCCTCCTCCACCAATAATGCTGCCGCAAATCCTGGTACATCTTTGCGGTGCCTGGATGGATAGAATACCGGGAACTATGGGCCTCCTCTAATATCAGCTCACAAAGTCTATGCACATTGGGTACACAAATACGACCCTCCATCCGTAAAACTCCATTATCACCAACTATAACCTGCTTGACATCACTGTGCCGAACCGTATCCCTAAGGACACACAAATGAGGGTCATCATACTGCCGGTCTCGAATACGATCAAATAATAAGGAACGAGAAACTGTATAATCTATAACACGGCCGGGCTCAGAAACATCCAATCTCATGAACCGATTGGCTAAAGCCTAAACATCCAAAGCAAGCGGTCTCTCTCCGACCGGAATATAAGCAAGACTACCCATGCTGGCTGACTTCCTACTCAAAGCATCGGCTACTACATTGGCATTCCCCGGATGATATAAGATGGTGATATCATCGTCTTTCAACAGCTCCAACCATCTCCTTTGCCTTAAATTCAACTCATTCTGTTTGAACAAATATTGCAAACTCTTGTGATCCGTGAACACCTCACAAGACACGCCATATAAATAATGCCTCCAAATCTTCAGCGCGTGAACAATGGCTGCTAACTCCAAATCATGAACTGGATAATTCTTCTCGTGGATCTTCAACTGATGCGAAGCATATGCAATAACCTTGCCATCCTACATCAACACTGCACCAAGTCCAACCCGAGATGCATCACAATACATAGTATATGGCCCTGAACCTGTGGGCAAAACCAACACCAGTGTCGTGGTCAACGCTGACTTGAGATTCTGAAAGCTCGCCTCACACTCATTTGACCACCTAAACTGGGCAACCTTCTGAGTCAACCTGGTCATCGGGGCTGCAATAGATGAAAAGCCTTCCACAAACCGATGATAGTAACCTGCTAAGCCCAAGAAACTCCGGATCTTTGTAGCTGACTTGGGTCTAGACCAATCCCTGACTGCTGAAATCTTCTTGGGATCCACCTAGATACCCTCTGCTGATACAACATGACCCAGGAATGCAACTGAGCTCAACCAAAACTCACACTTAGAAAACTTAGCATACAACTGACTGTCCTTCAAAGTCTGAAGAACGACTTGAAGGTGTTGCTTGTGCTCCTCCCGGTTGCGGGAATAAATCAGAATATCATCAATGAAGACAATCACGACGGAATCCAAATAAGGCATGAACACTAGATTCATCAAGTCCATAAAAGATGCTAGGGCATTTGTCAACCCGAATGACATCACTAAGAACTCATAATGCCCATACCGAGTGCGAAAAGCTGTCTTAGGGACATCGTATGCCCTAATCCTCAACTGATGGTAGCCAAATCTCAAATCGATCTTCGAAAATACCTTGTCACCCTGAAGCTGATCGAACAAATCATTAATTCACGACAATGGATACTTGTTCTTGATGGTCACCTTGTTAAATTTCCGATAATCTAGACACATCCTCATCGACCCATCCTTCTTCTTAACAAACAACATCGACGCACCCCAAGGAGAGACACTAGGCTTGATGAAGCCTTTATCAAGCAAATCCTGGAACTGTTCTTTCAACTCCTTCAACTCTGGCGGGGCCATACAATATGGCATAATAGAAATGGGCTTAGTGCTCGGAGCCAGATCAATGCAAAAGTCAATATCCATGTCGGGTGGCATACCCGACAGGTCTGCAGGGAACACTTCTGGAAACTCAAGGACTATGGGCACAGACTCCATAGAAGGAACCTCGGCACTAGAATCACGAACATAAGCCAAATAGGCCAAACACCCTTCTCAACCATGCGCCGAGCCTTCATATATGAGATAACCCTGCTGGAAGAGTGACCAGGAGTCCCCTTCCACTCCAGTCGAGGCAAATCCGGTAATGCTAATGTCATGGTCTTGGCATGACATTCCAGTATGGCATGATAAGGCGACAGCCAATCCATCCCCAAAATAACATCAAAATCTACCATATCCAGGAGCAGAAGATCTACACTGGTCTCAGGACCACCAATAACCACAACACACGAACGGTAGACACGATCTAATACAATAGGATCACCCACCGGTGTAGACACATATATAGGAGTAATCAGAGAATCATGAGGAATAACCAAATAAGGAGAAAAATAAGATGACACATAGGAATATGTGAACCCTGGATCAAACAAAACTGAAGCATCCCTGCTGCAAACTGAAACCATACATGTGATAACTGCATCGGAGGCCTCAGCCTCAGGTCTGGCTGGAAAAGCATAACATCGGGGCTGGGCCCCACCAGTCTGAACTACATCCTTGGGACAGCCTCCTACTGGCTGACCTCTACCTCTAGCGGCTTGGCCTCCACCTCTAACGGCCTGACCTCCACCTCTAACACCTCGACCCCCACCTCTAGCTGGCGGAGCGGGCGGTGGGACACCTGGTACTGGAACCATGGCATGAGAACCTTGGTGCGGAGAACTGCTCGAGGCTCGAGGGCAAAATCTAGCAATGTGCCTCTGATCACCACAAGTATAATGGTTGTTGAGGTTGCTGACCCTGAAACTGACCCTGACGATCTGAGTAACCACCCTGAAAACCCTGAATCAATGGTGCACTGATAGGAGCTGATGGTGCACTGTAGGGCAACTGATCAGAATACAGCATATAAGAACCACATCCACCTAGAGCACTGCGAGAAACCTGAAGTGTCGAATAAAACGGCCTAGGAGGATGGCCCCTACCAAAAGAATCCCTGCCTCTAGATAAGGCTCCAATGAACCAGCCAAAATGACGGGGGTCTCTTGTCAGACCCCTGACCACCCCCCTACAACAGAACCATCTCAACTCGTCTGGCCACATTGGCTGCATCCTGGAAAGAAATCTCACTCCCTGTCTCCTTGGCCATCTGCAACCTGATCGGCAGAGCTAGCCCCTCAATAAATCTCCCTATCCTCTATCGCTCGGGGGGAAGTATCATAATAGCATGCCCGGCCAAGGTAACAAATCTGATCTCGTATTGAGTGATGGTCATAGAGCCCTGCTGGAGACGCTCAAACTGCCTATGTAGATCCTCTCTCTGAGTGATAGGAAGAAACTTCTCCAGAAATAGCTGAGTGAACTGGGACCAAGTCAAGGCCGGTGATCCAACTGCTCTGGCCAAACAATAATCTCTCCACCAAGTCTTGGCGGGACCTGACAGACGAAAGGTAGCAAAGTCGACCCCATTGGTCTCCACTATCCCCATGTTACATAGAACCTCATGGCAGCTATCCAAATAGTCCTGGGGATCCTCTGAAGATACACCGCTATAAGTAGTAGTGAAAAGCTTGGTGAACCTTCCCAACCTCCACAAAGCATCAACAGACATAGCTGCTCCATCATCGGTCCGAGCCATAATACCCGGCTGAACTACCCAGCTGGCTGAGCTACTAGAGTATGAAACTGAGGAGCCAACTGCTCCGGAGTGCGAGTAGAGGGAGTCTGGGCTCCTCCCCCATCCTGAGAGACGGCTGGTGTTGCAGGAAGAAAACCTGCTTGAGTGACACTCTCCATGAGGCCCACTAGACGGACCAGAGCATTCAAGAGTACTGGGGTGTCAATGAACCCCTCGGGAACCTGAGCTGGCCCAACCGGGACTGTTTGGGCAGGAACCTCATCAGCAAACTCTATCTGAGGCTCTTCCACTGGGGCTGCTGCTCTGGGCTGAGCTCTGCCCCTTCCCCTGCCCCTGCCCCTACCCCTGCCCATGCCTCGGCCTCTAGGGCGGCCTTGGCCTCGTCCTCGACCTCTCGAAGGAGCTGCAACTGGAAGCTCGGGTTGCTGATCAGTGGATGAAGAATCACGTGTTCTCGCCATCAGTGAGAGAATAGAATAGAAATTCAGTTAGCATTTAGAATTCAAATCGCACGACAGGGAAGAATAGATGTGAAGTCATTCCTAAACTCTGCAGCCTCTAGGGAATAAGCACAGACGTCTCCATACCATTTCCCCGGACTCTACTAATCTTTTTCGTGAATATGTGAGACCTAGGCAACCTAGTGCTCTAATACCAACTTTTCACGACCCGAATTTCTCACCGTCGGGACCGCGATGGCGCCTAACGTTAAACCCGCTACGCAAGCCAATGTAACCATTCAATTTATCTTATTCCTTTATTATTACCAAATAGCATGCGGAAGGACAACACTAACATAGATAGAAGTACAAAATGGATCAAGGTATATAAGCTCAATGTATGCCTTTACGAAATTTCTCGAAAACCAATCCCCGAACTTTGGAGTCACAAACTCACAAACTGTCTATGAATAATACACATAACGGTCTGAATGAAATAAGTACATCTGTTTCTGAAGTAACTAAAACCGAATACAAGAAAAGAAGTAGGAAGGGACGCCAAGGCCTGCGGACGCATGCAAGACTACCTCGGGGTCTCCACTGGACTGAAGGCAGCAACCTCGATCTATGGTCCTCAGGGTCCTACATCGAGATCTGCACAAAAGTGCAGAGTGTAGCATCAGTACAATCGACCCCATGTACTGAGTAAGTGTCAAGCCTAACCTCGGCGAAGTAGTGACAAGGCTAGGATACGACAACCAAAGTCAACCTGTGCAGTTTAATAGTATACGGAGAAAATAATACAACGACAAATAGACAGCTAAGCATAAGGGGAAAGGGGAACATGCTGAGGGGAGGAAATATCAAATAGTGAAAATAACGAGGTAAGGCACAATTGAGATATCAATTTAAGCAACGGAATAGTAACGTGAAAACAAGTGCACGACATCACCCTTCGTGCTTTTACTCTCTTCCTCACTATCAGAATCAATATATGCGGCACGGCATCACCCTTCGTGCTTTTACCTCACAATATCATGGTACGACATTATCCTTCATGAATTATCTCTCATATCATGGCGCGGCATCAACCTTCGTGCTTTTACAATTACAATATTGGCACGGCATCACCCTTCGTGCATTAACATTCACTCAAAATCTCACGCACGGCATCACCCTTCGTGCTTTTACACTCTTCCTCTCCCACACACATCAAATCATAGCAATCCAACAAGGAACAATATAACGGGGTCAATGGAAATAAACCATAACCTCCTGGCAAGGGAGTCAACAATAGAATTAATACCATCCCGTCAAGGGAGTCAACAACTATATCCAATCTCACTTAGTGCATAATTCCACATAAAAATCTTCGACTGAAACTAATACTCAACGCTATTCAATATCAAGGCATTTCCACTAACATCGATGACAATAAAGTGAAACTCAAATATTACTTACGAAAAACCATATAATTCACAATATTTGACTCACGGGCATGCTTGACACCAACGTATAGGTAATCGTCACCTCGCATATACGTCGAACATGATTCTTACACATAGAAAATCGGACACGACACCTATTCCCTCAAGCTAAGGTTAAGCCAAACACTTACCTCAAATTCCACGACCAAACTCAAGCCTTGATTACCGCTTTCCCTTTTGAATTTGACTCCAATTCACTTGTATCTAGACATATTCAACTTAATAACATCAATAAATGCCAAACAATTTCATTCCAACGGTTAATTATAGGTTTTACATCATTCTTCCCAAAAGGTCAAAAATCGACCCCGGGCCCGCTTGGTCAAAACACGAGGTTCAGACCAAAACCCGATCATCCATTCACCCACGATAACGAATGTGTAATTAGTTTCGAAATCCGACCTCAAAACGAGGTCTAAATTCCAATTATTCAAAAATCCCTAACTCTACCCAAATCCCAAATTTTCTACCGTTGAAACCCTAGAATTTTTTATAAAAGTTGATGAAAATCATTAGGAAATTGAAGGAAACTTGTTAGGGGTCACTAATCTATGATTTGGGAAGAAACTCTCGTGAGAAAATCTCCCTTGGTATCCTATTTTAGTGAAGAGATGAAAAGGAAATCGGATGAAGCATCTAACTTAAACACACTGCCCGACCCTCGCACCTGCGGTACCTTGGTCGCACCTATGCTTTCGCATGTGCAGAATATCCATCGCACCTACGGAAAGGGGCTAGGCTACAAAGGGCCGCACTTGCGGAGGTGCATCCGCACCTGCGGAATCGCTTCTGCGAAGATTGTGTCGCACCTGCGGATTTGGGCTGACTGGGGTTGGACCGCACCTGCGGCTGGGGATCCGCACCTGCGGTCTCGCACCTGCGGCCCAACGCTCGCAGGTGCGGGCAAACCAAAACTGGTGCACCAGCAGTGATTCTTCAACTCTAAAACACCCCGGAACCTACTCGAAACTCAACCGAGCCCTCAGGGCTCCAAATCAAACATGTACACTGTCACACCTCTTTTTTTCGCAGCAACCCTATTACAAGGTTGAGTTAGAAGAGTTTTTCCA
>ML330977.1:5718-92295 GCA_005239505.1 Nicotiana paniculata
CCCCTCCGCCCAAAAAAAAAGGAATTAGTTTACAGGAAAAGCACATGCATCCTTGTATTCATAGCCACACATTAATGACGTGCTACGCATATTGTCTGCCTTGTTGATGCCTTTCAACATGCGAATTTGTTAAAAGCAGCTCGTCTTGTCTATCTAAAATCCTATCATGTGTGCTTTATGAGAAAATTTTAAGACCATTTAATCTGATTTGGTACGTTAATTTGTGGTTGATTAAAGGGAAAGTGAGTGGTCCATAATTAATTGGTCTTTCCAACAAAGTGGACACAGGGTTGTTAAGGTAAATCCTATATGCTAGTATATAATTGACTTTTGTCTTTGTTTGTGACTTTGAGCAGAATAAAACACAATAGGGATCAAACAAAGTAGTACAACAAAAACATCTCTACCTAACCTTAGCAATCTAATTTTTGCTCCATAGATCAGTTCAAACCATCCTTGTTTCTTTCGTGTTGTTTATTTATAGTTTACTCTTTCTAAATGACAACCTTTTCATTTGGAACATTAGGGAAGTTCTTATGTTATGCCAATGATTAGTTTACATTCATTTTATTAATTCAAAAACTTTGACAAACTTGATTGATGTGATTGTGTTTTCTATCAACTCGTTTCTAACTATTATTTTAGTACTTTTTGCTTAACTATTTATTGTTTGACCAAAAAGTATTTAAACTAATTAATTTTATGTTATGGGGATTAAACCTAGCTAATAATAATATTCCTGAATTTATGACTAGTTAACACAAATAACGCAAGATAATGTTGGTGGGGGATTAAATGTAGTGTGCATTTAATATTTCAAGAGGAGTAATGATGGAAGAATATCAAGCAATAAATAACAATATATGACATTAACGTAAATAAGGAGAATGATTCACCCAATATTGAATGAGGTGGATGATTCTTCTTTCTGACAGTGATGAGTGATAGACAAATCCTAGAATATTTGAACTATTCTCAGATCTGATGAAAAAGTATGGAATAATGGATGATAGAATCTTATTAGAAAAGGTAGTGTTTGTATCTTTTCTAGAGAGAGTCTTCTTCTCAAAAAGTGTTCTTATCAGCAAAAACTACATGCTCTTTCCCCTTATCTCTTTTCTATTTATACGGGACATATCCCTAGTCAATCCTAAAAGTCTAAGTACAGAGAATATTCAATGGAATATTCTCCTAAATATCCTATTACTAAAAGTAGGCATTAGCACTATCCTTGATACTTGACCTCGACCGTTATTCACTGTCTGGCTACGAGCCGCGCTATCTACTAGTCGACCTTGGCTACATCACTTTCCATAATACTGCTCCAAATTAAATCTCATTGAGGCAAATTTTGACCTATACAGTTAGTTCCTCCGCTTATTGATGTCGACCCTGGACGACCTCGATGAGCGCACTCTATTAGCTATGGTTAAGAAGTTTAGGCGAGTAGGTCGAGTAGTAGCATTTCAGACGGTGTGGAAATGTGGCCTTCCATGAGTCGCAACCTAAGTTCACGTCGTTTTAGAGTAACGTCATGTCATCATGCGTCACTATTACGCATTTTCCCGATACCTTACATCATTTTCCTGTGTATCTGCCGCTTCGATTCTTGAGCTGGGTAATGACGATTTGATTTCTCAATATTGATGTCTGAACTCTTATAAATAGGGATACAAAATCCTTTGCCTTACTCTTTGCAATCTAAAATTGGACCTTCATACCTCCTTCTTCCTTCCTCATTCAGAATCCTTATTTTTTTTATCTTACTTCCATATTCTTTTTTTCACTGATTCTGGTGGCTCCTGCTAGTCTTGACTCTTCTGCGCTTACACCTCCTTTATTCATAAACAAATATGATTAACGTGTCTTCCAGTTCTGGAGGGAATGGGGGTATCTGACCCTGTTCCCTTGGCAGTGCGCATGCCTCCCCATGATGATGAGGTTGCCATTGTTGCAGAAGATGAAAGCTTTCCTACAGTGGAGGAAATATTCCCCTTAACAAGAAGGCTAGATTTGACTTTTCAAAGCTGCCTGAGGACGACCCTGAGGCCACGGAATCTGTGATGGATGCGGTTTCTCTTGCTAATTTCAGGGTGAAGCTTAAAATTTCGGCCCACATCGATCTGTTCCCAGTTGGTCGCGACATGGTGCAGATTCATGGTCCCAGATACTGCGCATTCAACGCATATCCGTTCTATGCGGGCTACTCTTTTCCCCTTCTCCCATTGGAGGAGGAATTTTGTCGCTACTATGGCGTCTGCCCGGCCTAACTTTCACCTTACATCTACAAACTCATCCGCATGTTGACGAAGTACGCGAAATTGGCCGGCCACGGGATCTCTCTTCGCCACCTGATGCACCTCTTCGCGCCCAGTTTCTATAGGGGGACGATGTTGCATCTTCGTCACCGTGGAAGTAACAACTTGGTAGTGAAGATGGATGATAAAGTAAATCATCGATTCTGGCTTAGCTACTTCTACGTCAAGACTGAAGACGTGGTGGAAAATGCGAATGGATTTCCTGAGGCGTTGAATTATGCCCGTAAGTATTTTTACTAAGCACTTATTTTGCTCATTTAGGTTGTAGCCTAACATTCTGCCCTTTCCTCGATCAGTTGAGACTTCGCCTCCTTCTTTAGTTGCAGATGTTCATGACTGGGTTAGCCATGTCTTGACTCACACAGTTGGGGATTCGCGAATGTCCAGCCTTTTTCAAGAAGTTCGGCAGCGACTGCTGACTTTGCCTGTTTTGAATCTTTATTGTTGTGGCCTTCTGGTCGCTTGTTTCTTATCGTTTTGTAGGGATCAACCTCTTAATCTTCTTTTTCTTCTCTTTTGTTTTTAGCCCGGGGATCTTTGAGGAGGTCGAAGGCCCTTACTCTTGCATTTCGTCAGATGAACACTACAATGAGATTCGCCCCTGCTGTGACTGAGGCCAAGCTTACCTGGCCATCCACTTCTATTCAGCCTCCGGTTTCGGCTAGATCGGATCGACCTTCGACGACCTCAGTACCAGAGACTCCGACCTCTCCATTGCTTCATTTAATAGATGAGGAGTCTTCACTGAGCGATGGGGTTTTGGTCCCTCGTAGAAGGAGGTCGGTGGAAGTCGACGATGGGATAATCCGTGTTGTAGCTTCTACAAGGGATGGTCGCGAGCCAGACTTCGTTGTGCCTGAGGACGGTGAAAATCTTCCATATGAAGTCCTGCCATCAGCGGAAGCCATAGAGAGCGCGCCCCTTCCTGATGTCGACATCGTAGCTAGTGGCGGAGCGTCCGTGGAGGTTCTGGGTACGTTGCGGCGAGATAAGCCATCGTCCTTGCGACCAGTTTATGGTCCCACCTCACTTATCGATGAGAGAGTTAAGGGGATTGCTGAGGATGGTTATTAGATGGGCATCGATCTCGATCCTGATGAGGTTCGGATACTGAGCGAGGGGTTCACTCGTGCTGAAGTCAGGTTGGAAGGGTCCTCGCGGACCATTGTGGTTCCTATGGATCGGGACCTGTTGGTGAACACAGAGACTATAGTTCCCTCCTTAGGTCCTCTTCGATCTGATGTGGAAGGCAGGACCCTCGAGACGTTGGATGATGCCGCACTGTCGGCGAGTATAGCCGGCCTCGCCTTTAGGGTAAGTTTTGCGACCTTTCTAGTTTCCGTGCCTTGTACTTTATTTTGTTCTTTTGTTTAACTCTGTTTTTCTTCTCCTCTTTTTACTTAGACCATTATTCTGGAGTTTGAGAGTGCTCGCCAAGAGGTTTCAAGAAAATGGAGCGAAAGTACCGTGAGTACCCTAACAAACATCACGGGATCTGCAGGCGATTTGGCGGCGGTGGAAACTTTCAATCTCTTCGAGACGAGTTGAAAGAGAAAGATGATGAGTTGGGAAAGTCAACGGTAAGTGTAGTGTCCTCGAGGGAGAATTGAGAGAGAAAGAGGAAAATTTTGTGGTGAGTAAAGGGGTCGAGGCCCAGTGTGTTGATCTCCAAGACCAAGTGATCTTGCTGCGGGCCAAGCTCGAAGAAAGTCTAATCAAGGTGGAGGCTCTGGGTGGAGAAATCGGTGAGAAGATATCGGACTTGTAGAAGTCAGAATCAGATTGGTTTCCGGCTTTGAGGCAAGTAGAGGCATTGGAGTTCTTCATTAAGAGCGGGCGAGTGATTTGGATATGGCGAGGCTTAGAGAGAAGCAACTTGACGAGCGTGTAGGGGAGTTGGAGAAAGAAGCTTCAGGACTTAATGAATGATTTATCGCCCTTTAAGCCGAGAAGTCCCAGTTATTGTCTCAGCCATCCTCTTCTCACTCTTCTCCCTTTCCTGACATTCCGCGAGATCTGTATGAGATCAGGATCCACGTCGAGGCCCAACATGATATATTTAGGGACTTGATGGAAGTGGGGAGGGTTTTTGAGGCCGACTTCAAGGATGCTCACACTAATGCACACTCAGCTCAGACTACTTGTGGCTCTGATCCCGCTACGCCAGAGGCTGGTGATAACAAGGAGATAATAGGCGTGGACAGGATCGAACAAGATGCCTAGTATGAGGATGAGTATTCTGAAGGTGGTGGCAATGGTACTAGCGGAGAGGCGGGTGGAGATGTCCTAGGCGGTCAGATAGATGACGTTGTTGGGTTAGGTGGCGAGTAGTTGTTTTCTTTCTTTTTTCTTGTAAGTTTTGTATATACTTTTGTGGGCATCTTTTCTAGCCATTGTAAAGAATATATTTTATGAAATTCCATTTTCGATGGTTGTACCTGACTCTTTTCCTTCTGTTCGGGCTTGTATGCCTCATTCTTTTGTTCTTCCATTTGGTCGCTTTAGTTGTAAAAACTTGGTTTATGTGTGTTGAATGAGGTCAAAACAGAACTCAGTTTCGGTGACGTCCGGGGGCCGGTAGGTGTTAATTTGAACGAGGTTGAATGTAACCTATATTTAGTTAATTCGAAACGACGTCGAATGTAACTTATACTTAGTTAATTCGAAACGAGGGTGAATGTAACTTATACTTAGTTCGAAACGAGGTTGAATGTAACTTAGTTAATCGTGCGAGGTCGAATGTAACCTATACTTAGTTAATTCGAACAAGGTCGAGTGTGAGTTAATTTGAGTGAGATCAAATGTAACTTCTATTTAATTGTGGTAGGGGGCCGAGCTGGTGTTGATTCGAATGAGGCCGAATGTAACCCGTACTTAGTTAATTCGAGTGAGCTCGAATGTAACCCGTACTTTAATTGTGGCGGGGGGCTGAGTCAGTGTTGATTCGAATGAGGTCTAAAGTAACCCGTACTTAATTGTGGCCGGGGGCCGAGAGGGTGTTGATTCGAACGAGGTCGAATGTAACCCATACTTAATTAATTCGAGAAAGGTCGAATGTGAGTGAATTTAAGCGAGGTAGAATGTAATTTATTTTATTGTGGAGGGGGCCGAGTGGGTGTTGATTCGAACGAAGTCGAATGTAACTCGTACTTAATTGTGGCCGGTGGCCGAGTAGATATTGAGGCAATGTTTCTTTGGTGAAAATATGGCGAACTTCATACATTTGTGTTTTGCTCATATACTTGGAGAAATTTACATGTTTTCCGGGCAGGCATTCCAGTCCCAGTCTGTCACGGCCCAAACCGAAGGGCCACAACAGGCACCCGGTACCTTACTTAACCGAGTACCAACGTAACATATCTTTCGTATCATACTATCATTGGTAAATGGGCCAAATGGGTCGTCATGAGATAATTAGAATAAAACATAAGGGAATACTAGACATGGGACGACCCAACATAATATAGAAACTTACACATGTGATATACGGGCCTATAAGGCCGACATGATCATTTGTAAACCCAAAACATTGGCCGGCAAGACCATACAAATATCCATATACCTGACTTCTGTTTACAAGCCTCTAAGAGTACATAAACATCATAAAGGTTGGGACAGGGCCCCGCCAAACCAGTTAATACATGTCCAAATCATACTGACCAAATAGGCAACTCCGGAGCAAGTGGAGTGCACCAACACCTTTCGCTGAGCTGATAGCCTACTAGGAGGACTGTCAACCTGTCTTTTAGGACCTGCGAGCATAAAACGCAGCGTCCCCAAGCAAAAGGGACATCATTACAAATAAAGTACCGAGTATGTTAGGAATGAAAAGTAGTATATAAAAGACATGAAAGAAATATGGAGTAAAGTACTCAACCTATAAGTCTGAATAGATATATGAATCATAAAACGTTTATAATGTCATGCATGTGCATGCAAATTTCATATCATGCATAGGTATATGCGTACATAACATCATCAGGCCTCTGAGGGCATCCCATCATATCATGTCGTCCTCTGTGGGCAAAATCATCAACGTGTACCAACTGATCAGGTGGTGGTGCGTATATAACGCCATAACCTTTCTCCATACCCCATATACATATACTATACGCGTATATAACTCCATCTGGTCAGGGGTCAATATACATGTGTAAATGAATGCAATACATAAGAATTCAATACGATCTCTAGGAATGTCATGAGACCCATGAATAGACGATATGATAGTAGGATATATGGGGAATCAAGAACATAGGCAACCCTAATACTTCTAAGAATAGAATCATTCGTGAAACTTGCATGCTTGCTCGTTTCATTGTATCATATGGATCGTGCCAAAAGGAAAGAAGGGATAGCCTTAACATACCTATATAATCTCTTCCATATTACTCAACCAAGATCAACACAACTTCTTGCATCTACAACAACTGAAATGATATTGTCGTTAACATATAATGCCGTACCATCGTATTTGGCTAGTTGTATGGCTTAAGGAAACTCGGGCAGTAAATCCCCTATTTTTAATACATCCCAAAGACCACTAAGGTTCATCAAAATCCCAACAACAACAACTATAACTAATAGTAGAAACAACAACAATATAATCCAATATGAGTTTCTCCAATTATCTTAACAATTATATTGAGCGGAAAGCTCGTTTTTACTCATAACAAGATATAAATTGAATCTAATTCTTGTTCTATAAATTATTTTACAACCTTTAGAACATCATACTTATATGTACCATATTATTTCTAGTTTAAAACATCTACAAAATATCTTCCAAAACAGGCCCATACGTCTAGCACCTTAATTTTTATCGTCAATCACTTGTTTTTCATTTTTTCTTCTTCAATAAACTTAATTAACACCTAGAAAAGCTTAACAAAATCAGACACAACATTATCAAATTAGTTCTCACAATTTCCAGCCACCACAAACCATATATTTAGCCACAAAATAGTCCAACCAAAATGACAACCACATCCCATATTCTTTCAAGTGCTATCTTATGATTGTTACACTCAACCAACACAACCAACACAAGATTAAACTTAGACACAATCAATAATATGCAATACATACATTGGACAGCAACTAAAACTCGAAACTCTATCTCAACTTAGCTCACAATAGCCCTCAATCACACCACAACATCATAGAAGCATTCTCTTGTAGTCTTTAACACCTTTGATGATGATTTGAATTAATTTACCTTGAGTTTGGTTCTTGGGATATTGGAACAGTTCTTGGAGAGATTGAGAGTGTTTTGATGTAAGTAATATCTGTATTTTTGACAAGATATAAGGGGATAAGACCACTTATACGCCCACCGCCTCAATTCTCCAAGCATGTGGGAAAGCTGTCTACTTGGCAACTTGAAGTGCAACTTCGGACACTTGTATCTCTCTACTCCGATATCGTATTAATAAACGGTTTTCAGCGTTAGAAACTAGACCCGAGGGGATTTAATTACATATAAATATATCCTGTAACCCTCAATACATTGGGATAAAATTACTTCACAACCTGTCCTACAAACCTGTCAGTTTCTCCGAAGTGCAGCGTCGTGACTTGGCGACCCTACTTTAAAAATCCATATTTCTCTACTCCGATGTTGTATGAATAAATAGTTTGGACCATTGGAAACTAGGTTCCAAGATCTTCATATTTTTGTATGATATGTCCCAAAACAACCTCATATAACACATGAAATGTATTGATCAAAACACTTCATTACAAGGAAAATCCTTAGTCGGTTTTTTCGCAACTTAAATCCGATTTTCCCAAACTTTATACTTCATATCCTAACATCATATATATTAATATAATGACTTTAAAATCATTTAAATTATAATTAATAAGTCTCATATTCATCTAAACTTACTTAAGACTTCGGTAAACCTTTCTTATCCTTGTAGAAGGATTTTGTCCTTTTTGAGTTTATATTAGATAATCATATAATGACAGTGACGTCTGAAGTACGGGGTGTAACAAAATTAAATCAATTTGTATACATTCAAAGAGGATCTCATTTCCGAGCTTACATCAATTGACTTACGACATACCTTCACATACAAAAACATGTGGTGTACATCATTCCCCCCTTTGGAACATTCGTCCTCGAATATTGGCTGATGTGCTTATCAGTCTCATAACCTGTAGCTCCTGTGAATAATTAAATATTGTCCTTACCGTCTACAAAATTGTTTGGCAAATGAATTCAAACACCAGGTCATTCCCCCCTTTAGGCCTCTTCTCACATCACGACTTGTGATCAGAATTCTCCCAATCTCGTAACTTTGACTACCTTCTTTGATGCAACATGTATCACTCTGTCCTTTTATTTGCGGATTGTCATGCGCCTTTTTCCTGCGATATCGGGTTTCGACATGTGACAACTCTTTTAAATGGGTGTAAAAATAGAAGAGTCTCCACCTAACGATTTTAAGGTGCGTTAGGGCACCTATTGTGCAAATAACTCTCTTTGACTAGTAAACACCACAAAAGATCGGGTAAGGGCTCAAGTTACCTCAAAGAGAAGGTGTTAGGCACTCCTCGAGGTTCACAACTGTGGGTCCCGACCGAATTTAAAATTATGTGGATTAGGCAACGTGATCAAATAAACAAAGAGAGTACGAAAACAAAGAATTTTATTACAAATATCTTAATGCGAATGTAGAGGTACAATTATTTCAATTCTACTAGAAAGAAAGAAATAAGAGGGGGTCCTATTTTTTTTAACCTAAATGATCATCCCGTGCAACATAAATAATACTTTGCAACTCCCTTAGGGTAGGGAATTACTCATATTAGCCAGCGGGCACAAACTATCATCTCCTGCTACTCGATTACTATGTTAATGTTGTTTTACCCAAAGTGTTCTAATTCAATTCTAAGTCATGCCCTACGTGTGCACTACCCGTCCCATACCTATGGTCTAGGAGGTTTTGGACCTCTATTCAGGTGGTTTTAGACCTGACCTAGGCTGTTCAAAAAATGAAAAGCTAAGCGACAGACAAAACACATAAGACTTCACGTAAAAACAATTAGAGGCTCACATTAACCTCTACACTTAGACAGCAAATGAACGCAAACAGATATTCAGGTTAGGAGGTTTCAGAATTAAGAACCTTAAGCCCTATAGACATGATTTCTAGGTGACTTTGAATTAAAGAATGTGGGCAGTGCAAGATGTTGTAGTTATCACAAGATGATTATTGAAATCGCAAGTTTCAAGTTATTAAACCTATAGGTGCTATGCCTAAGTGATCTACGCAGTCAAGGATAGCAAAATTTGTTGGGAAAAAGTCCAGCATTCTTCATGATCTAACAGTTGAGCGATTTAGCATTAACAAATTATAGCGAGTACTTATACCCTATAGGCAGGATCTCTAACGTTAGTACTTAGAGCTGGTTTTATTGTCGTATCTTAATACTATAGGAATATTTTCTAGATGAACAACGCTAGATGGAATAACTGGAATCTTATACGCATGATTTCTAGTGAGTGATACAAATTGAAGGAAAAATCAGTGACAATAGGTTCCTATCGGCAGATTTTCTAATAGCATGTAGCAGTAAGCATAATTGCCGCATATTTTACTCATGTTTGGTAGCAGGTAGTGGGTGTGTGTGCTGCCACTAATATCATGATTTCTATACTGAGCACACTAATTGAATAACACATATAGCAAATAAATCACCAAGTCCTATTGGCATATTATCTACCCATTTTGCATGAAAATATTAAAATCTACCTATTTCCCATTTTACTAGTACCCCAATCGTTTATACAAAGTTATTACATGCCCAATAATGAGTAAGATACAAAATGATATACAAACAATGACAATAGGCCCACAACAGGCCCAAATGAAATACCCAGCACTGTCTGGGCCTTCAGTAATTCTCACACAGCATACCCAAACCTATAATAAGGAGCCATATTCATCACATGACCCCAGAATCCATAAAGGAGTCCAAAGTCAATTCATACAACCATATTTCTTAGTATTGCACCATTTAAACCAACCAAACCAGATATACAACAGATAATAGGAGGAAAAGGGGTTGAATAAGGGTAGTTTAAGTTTCAGAGAATGACCAAGGACCCAAGTCCTAGTGTGTCAGAGTTCACAAGGGCCTCAAATGGACCCCGAGCAGTGGTCACACTAGGGAGGTCAGTAGTAAAGCCTAGGTAGCCTTGGCTTTCAGCCTGCTAAGAATGAGAGCTTTAAGAGAGCATATGTGACAAGTGAAAGAGAGTGGGCAATGGTTGAGAGCAGGAATTGAGGGATGCACTTATATCCTTAAAAAACTAGAAAAGTTGAGCATATAGAGCAACCAATCAGACAGGTCATAGGATTTAGAAGCAAGTTCAGCAGGTTTGACGCTTAGCACCTAGGCAGTCACATAGTGGCAGAGTTAGGAAAATAACAAGTTTGCAGGATTCACAAAGATCATCATGCACAGATATATAATATCAAATAAGTGCAAACCTAAAGGTCCAAATTATGCTAAGTATATGTCCTAGTGTTACATGGTAGTCATGTTGATTTCTCATCAAACATCAGAACATCATTTACAGATGAAAAAGAAACACATATTTTGACAATTACTGGTGAATCAAGTGAGGCAAAGAATGCTGGGGGTATATTAACTGGGAACTAGTCATAGTTGATAGAACTGGATCTTTGACACATATTACATATGCAAGATTGGCATTATAGAGATCCAGAACAGAATGGGAAGATAAACTCATGCCATACATTAAGTGTAAGCATTCAGGTTTTTACATAATGGACTAATTAACTAAAAGAATTCCAAATTATGCAGATGGAGCATATTCAAATAACAGAATATACAACCTTAAGCAGAATTAGACATCAAAGAGATACTAACAAGTGCAAAGGTCACACACAACAGTAGTTCATAACACATTGGCTAAACGGAGTTAAAAAGAATCTAAGTCACTCAAATCAGGCTTAGGCATGTTTCAAACTATCAGCATTATGAAGTTAAATGTTAAAGAGGCCTAAACTTAAGGTAAAGCAAACAGAATTGTACACAGGAATAACCTAGAAAAGCACATTAAGCTATGAACATCAGAAATAAAAACTTATGCGAACTACAAATACATAAGAATGAAATTGCAAAAGTCTAGTAACTCACCAGTTAAACGAAAAATAGTAAAGACAAAAATTCCCCAGGAATCAGAATCTCAATGCGTCAAAGTTCCCAAGAGCTTCGAAAGAACTCTGTGCAATAATCACACCAAGAGAAGGTTGAGTAGCAAAGTCTTAGTGGCCTTGGCTTTCAGCCAGCCAAAACCGAATATAGAATAAGAGAATAGCAAAAGCCCCAATTTTAGTGAAGAATATGTCGATCCAAGTCCTTTTCAAAGGGGAATGGTGAGGGATTAATATAGTGACAGAAATTAAACAAGTAAACAAGGAAAACTATAAAGTCAAACACAAATAAGAAATTAATAATATACATAATATATAAAAAATCATATTGAAAAGAAATAGGTAAACCCTAGTTGACAAAAAATCAAAGATTGTCCGGATACCTTAGCTAATTAGACCCATATAGCCATGGTCGTAATATACGTGGACTAAATACTGTCCAGATTCAAGCAGTTGAAGTGGAATGGCCAGATTTTGAGAGATAGTACTTGCCATGTTTAGGCAACTACTAGGTGATACCATATATGTGTAGAGAATAGCTAGATAGCACGCAAAAGGCAAGAAAATCATGGAAAGAATCCATGGTTGAGACGGATTTGGAGAGTTTTAGGAAGGCGGCTAGGGTTTTTTTGGAGAGGAGAGGAGTGACAGAGAGAATTGAGGCGGTGTCTTTAGGAAATGGGGTTAGGGTTAGGTTATGGGGATCAACAATTGAGATTAAAAATGAGCTGGGTCGGGTTTTGGACTGGGCAGGGTCGCTTGGGATTGGGCAAGGAATTTGGGTCTGTTTGGCCCGAAAAATAGCTCAAAAATTGGGCCAGCTTTTAAATAAGAGATTAAAAGGGAAATAATTTAACAAAAACAACTAAATAAATATATAAATACTATTTATGCAAATTAATACTTTAAACAATAATTTAAAATTATAAAAATGAGATTAAAAATAAGCTGGGTCGGGTTTTGGACAGGGCAGGGTCGCTTGGGGTTGGGCAAGGAATTTGGGTCTGTTTGGCCCGAAAAATAGCTCAAAAATAGGGCCAGCTTTTAAATAAGAGATTAAAAGGGAAATAATTTAACAAAAACAACTAAATAAATATATAAAATGCTATTTATGAAAATTTATACTTTAAACAATAATTGAAGATTATAAAAATGTATAAATATTATTTTGACCCTGAATAAGATGACAGATGCAATAAAATGCAAAACATAGGCTATTATTGCAAGATTATGCAAATACCAATATAATTATATAAAATAAAGTAAAAATATTTGAAACATGTATTATGGATGCAAAATAATAATTTTAGATGATTAGGTCATTACAAAAATAATTTAAAGTAATAATTAGTAAATATTCAAGTAATTAAATGCAAGAAAATTAATTTTAAAGCTTTAAAAATTGTGAAAAATTATAAAAAAATGCTTGTGTAAATCTTGTAACTTAAATAGTGATGCAAAATGACATGCTGAAAATATATATACTATTTGAAAAAAGATGAGGGCAAAATTGGGTATCAATAGCTGCCCCTCTTTACTCGGGAATGATGAAAAAGTTGTCGGGTAAAGAAAATGATGACCAATTTTGGCAGAATTGAGTGAGAAATGATATCATTTGAAAAAAATGGAGGTCGAACCCTAGTTTGTGAGTTGCCTACATATCCCTGGTGTTACGGGAATCAGGTCGTATGTAGTTCTGGATCCAAAAGTGAACTTAACCGATGAAGTTGTTATAGGAATGGTCATATGTTTCGTAAAGGGTTATTTTGGGTAAGATAGTATAAGATGCATTTATGTGAAATCATGAATGTGAATCTGAAACGTTACATATGTATCATATAGCGAGTATCTGAACAGTTATAAAGTAAAGGCTGATAATTGTTGGTTACGTTGAAACAATTGCAGGATGTGAACGTCACGAACGGAAATCGGAGCAAAGATTGCTCCCGTTTGAAGAATGGTTACTTACTGAATTACCTGCAAAACTTAAAACACGATGCATGCATGTATATATGGATTATTAAGAGAATTTAAACATGATGCAAATTCCCTTTGGACCATGAAAGTTGTCTTTGGACGGTGAGGATGATGTCCTTAGACTATGACGTCCTGGGCCATGAGTTGTGTGATAAGGGATTCGCAGGCCATGAAATGATATCCTCGGGCCATGAAAATAGTGCTCTAGATTATGAAGCCTTTGAATCATGATGTGCACTTTGAGAGATCCTCAGGCCATGGAATGGTGTCTTCCGGCTATGAGGATAATGCCTTCAGACTATGACGCCTTTGGACAAAATGGTGATGCTTCAGCCTATGAAATGCAAAGATTTGATTGTTGGTCATATGTGAAATGAAACAAGACAAGGCTTAGTCTTGTGTAAGATGAGGGCAATGCTTAGCCTCAGGTGAATAGAGGATAGTGCCAAGTCTTAGATAGCGTAATGGAGATAGTATTTAATCTTGAGAAAAATGCAATGCTTAGCCTTATGAAATTAGGGAGGCCATTCTTAGCCTCATGCAAAGAAGGAGACAATTCTTAGTCTCATTCAGGGAAGACAGTGCTTAGCCTTATGCAAGAAAGGAGGCAGTGCTTAGCCTCATGCAAAGAGGGAGACGATGCTTAGTCTCATGCAAGGAAAGGTGGTGCCTAGCCTTATGCAATTAGGGAGCCAATGCTTAGCCTTATGCAAGAAAATGATGAGTGCTAGTGAGAAAGTAAATCATTTTTTTATTAGCTGGAGATGTTTGCGCTAGATAATTGGTTTTCTTGAAGGCAGTGACTTGACGTGTTTGCAGATATCGTTGTCTTATTATGCTTGCATCCAAAGAAAAACTGTGAGTTTTGTGGGGGGAAAATTGGTTTTCACTTTGTTTCCTATTCTATCTTTGCTTTTGCCTTGAGATCCTGTGTGAGTTACCCTGGGTAATATCTGGCTGTTATAAAGTTTTCGAAAAAATATGCATGCATTTGATGAATATAATTATTTGAAATATAGTAGTATTAAATATCAAGTAATTTAGATGAACCGATGACGGTGACATATTTTAGAGACATCAACCCCTTGACTGCTCCACCTATGACGAAGTTGGCTGGACTTGCTTCAGAATTTTGAGGATCAAAATTCTGCCCCAGTTTCTGATCATGGTAAGAATAAAGATTTTATTAAGATATGACCGAACCCACATGACTGCCTACGTATCCCTTCTTGAACGGGAATCAGGTCAAGCGTAATTCAGTTATATCAAATGAAGGAATGTAAACAATCCTAAACATAGTATCTCTTGAGTGCATCTGAGTTGATAGGTTTTGGCCAAATTTCTCCGTCCGTTTCTGCAAGTATGGGTGCTCCTCCTGTTAGTACTCGGTGAACCATGTAGGGACATTTCCAATTAGATGAAAACTTCTCTTTGGCTTCATCCTGATGCAGGAAGATCCATTTTAGCACCAACTGTCCCGGTTTGAATTGTCTAGGCCTGACCTTTTTGTTGAACACTCTAGACATTCTGTTCTGGTAGAATTGACCGTGACATACCGCATTTAGTATATTTCTATCAATGATAGCCAGTTTTTCATAGTGACTCTATACCCATTCTGCATCGCTGAGCTCAGCTTCTTGTATGATTCTTAGCGAAGGAATTTCTACTTCGGCAGGAATAACCGCTTTTGTACCTTAGACCAATAAATAAGAAGTTGCCCCAGTTGATGTGCGAACTGTGGTAAAATATCCGAGAAAATAAAATGGTATCTTCTCGTGCCATTGTTTGTGATTATATACCATTTTCCTCAATATCTTCTTGATGTTCTTATTGGCGGCTTCCACGACTCCATTCATTTCCAGAATGTATGCTGTGGAATTCTTGTTCTTGATCTTGAAAGTCTCACACATGGCCCTCGTCAGATCACTATTAAGGTTGGCAGCATTGTCGGTGATGATTGATTCTGGTACCCCGAATCGACAAACATTATGATCCCGAACAATATTTGCAACGACCCTTTTAGTTACAGCCTTGTAAGATGCGGATTCAACCTATTTTGTGAAATAAATAATCAATGGCCACTAGAATGAACCTATGTCCATTTGAACTAATGAGTTTGATTGGACCGATGACATCCATCCCCCAAGCGGAGAAAGACCAGTTGCACTTGTTGCATTGAGTTCATTGGATTGCACTCATATCATATCAGCATGTACCTGGCCTTGGTGACACTTTTGGACATACTTGATGCAGTCTGTTTCCATAGTAATCCAGAAATATCCTGCTCTTAATATTTTCTTGACTAAGACAAAGCCGTTCATGTGTGGTCCGCAAGTTCCGGCATTTACTTTAACTTCGAAGTCGATCAAAGAATTTCTTTATATCTGCTATGTGATATGTACCCCTTTTGGATTTGATTATGAATTCATCCACGTACACCTCTATTTCCTTGTGTATCATGTCGTGGAAAATTGTTGTCATAGCTCGGATATAAGTGGCTCCAGCATTCTTCAAGCCAAATGGCATCATTTTGTAGCAACACACTCCCCATGGTGTTGTAAAGGCTGTCTTTTCAGCATCCTCTTCATCCATCCCGATCTGATGATATCCCGCGAAGCAATCCACAAAAGACTGGAGTTCATGCTTGGCACAGTTGTCGATCAGTATGTGTATATTGGGCAATGGAAAATCATCTTTGGGACTCGCTCTATTTAAATCCCGATAATCGACACATACTCTAACCTTCCCATCTTTCTTCGGAACCGGCACAATGTTGACCAACCAGGTTGGATATTCAACCACTCCGAGAACCTTGTATTTGATTCTCTTAGTGACTTCCTCTTTTGTGTTCAAACTCATATCTGGCTTGAACTTCCTGAGTTTCTGTTTTACAGGTGGACACATGAGATCAGTTGGTAGCTCGTGAGCTACTATGGATGTGCTTAAACCAGTCATATCATCGTAGGACCATGCAAAAATATCCTCATACTCCTTCAAGAACCGAATGTATTCTTCCTTCTCTAACGGTAATAGATGAATGTTTACACGTGTTTCCTTGACTGTTGCGGAATCTCCTAAGTTAACCTTATCAGTCTCGTCAAAATTAGAATTAGGTTGTTTTCAAATTTTTCCGCTTCTCTGCAAATTTCCTCAGGTATTATATCCTCTTTCAGATCCTCTGAATCACTATCTTTATGTTGCGTCGTCTCATTACATGTCACAGCCGTAGGTTCATCAGGATAAGTAATAATAACGCTGTAGAGAGAAAATGTGAAGAATGATAATGAATACTAAAAATAGCAACGCATTAATAAAAATTTTGAAAACGTCAAACAAGTACCGCTTGATGATTTGAGCAACTATTTCAAAACAAAATATGCTCAAAACAAAATACTGGAAATGTCTTAGATGCTCATAAAATTGCTTTAAAAAAAAAGTGATGTTAATTACCAGCTACCCAGGAACTCGACGGGCCCTTGATGGTGCAACAGTCCAGTTCTTGAGAACAACTCCCTCCCCATGGTCAGAATAGTAAGGCCTTCCTCCTCCTCCTCCTCAACTATCGCACTGCAATCCATGTCTTCATCGTCCAGAAACAACTTCCTTAGGCCAGCTAAAACTTCCTTTTCTTCCGACCCCCACATTAGGTCAACTTGATGAAATGTTCGGTGCAGATGTGGTATTGGTTATTCTAGCGGATAATAAGGACCACACTATGGTGGTGACCATTCCTGATACTCTTTCCAAGTGTATTCATACCCAAGCCCGAAAGTTGTACCATGACGCTTTAACTGTATCAGTTTGTTAATCATTTGGAGATTCTTGCCGAGACCCTTTCCAGGTTCATAACTTGTCTATGACAATATGTTGTCTATCTTGTTGCTCCACCATTTGTCTTTCTCAATTGCCTTGACGTGCTCAATGCGATTGTATGTTTATCCACCCAACTTCCTTCTATTTTCGATGACTGGAACAGTCTGATTGGTATAAATGGGATTACTCCCGTCTCCATGGATGATACCTTCCTGATGGTTCCACTCAAACTTCATAGCCTGATGTAGAGTAGAACCTATGGCCCCAGCGGAATGTATCAAGGGTCGCCCCAATAATAGATTGTAGGTAGTAGATATATCCAACACTTGAAACTCGACATCAAACCAGGTTGGGCCTATCTATAGGCTAAGGTTGATCTCTCCAATTGTGACCCTTTGGGATCAATCGAATGCTTTCACATTCATACTTCCTGATCGTATCTTGTGTAGGCCTTTACCCAATCTTTTTAGAGAAGTTAGTGGACATATGTTGAGACTCGAGCCCTCATCTATCAGGACTCTGGCAACGAATTTATCCCCAAATTGCACTATGATATGTAGTGCCCTGTTGTGACTTAATCCTTCTGAGGGCAGCCCGTCTTCATGAAACGTGATTTTGTGGCTTTCCAGTACTTTCCGTACAATGTTGGACATTTCTCCACTGGTGATGTTAGTGGGTACATAGACTTCATTCAACACATTCATTAGGGCATTCTTATGTGCCATGGAGTTTTTCAGCAGTGACAAAATGGATATCTGAGCAGGGGGTTTGTCCTGATTGTCAACCACAGAGTATTCTCTTGCTTGAACCTTTATCCAAAGTTCATCCGGGTTGGTCTCAATGATAGGAGTCTTAGATGCAGCTTCTTTGCTTGTTCCTCCCAAATTCTCGGGTATATAAATCCTACCGGTTCTAGTCATGCCTTGTGCTGCACCTGTTTCTTCCATTTTTGCTTTTCCTTTCCTTCTTGCTTCCGCAACATAATTGTATACCATTAGAATTATAATATGGTGTAGGTTCTACCATCACGATGAAGGGTGTTGTCACTTCAACTTCAAATGGAGTCGGTGCGGTTACCTCAACTTCAATTGGTGCCTGAGTTTGTACCATGATAGGCGTGAGAGTGACTGGAGATTTTTTAGGATTATCCCCTTCACTAATGAGTCCAATTGACCCTTCCGGATCCCATTCTTCATCGGTCTCTATCACATTACCCCTTCACCTCTGTGATTCGGGAGAAGATTGTAACGAACGTTAGATGTAGCCTCCTTTTCCTATATGACTTTAGTATCGATTAACGTTTGAATCTTATCCTTCATAGTGTGACACTCACCAATAGTATGAACCTTCATGTCTAAGAGATAGGTACATGTCTTGTTTGGGTTAATCCACTGAGAAGAGTTTTCTATAGCAGCAACGGGAATGGGAGTGACATAACCAGCAACCGTCAGTCTCTCGTATAGTTGTTATTTGTTTATCAATTAGAGTGTATTGTCTCGGGTGGTCTGCGGACGAAATTTGGTCTTGGTTTTTGATAATTTTGGCGGGCTGGTGGTGAGTGGTAATATGCGGGTTTGGGTGTTATAAGTGTGATAGGCGGCGGCAAGTTGTTGGTATCTGGGGGGTGAAGGCTGATATGTGGGTGGAGCTGTTTGGTATGTGAGATGAGACTTTGGACCTTGGCTACAATTACTGCACCTACTTCTTTCTTCTTGGAGATACCTCCTGACTGCAAAGCTTTATTTGTGGCTTGGAGTGCTTCAAAATTTGTCCCATTCCGCTTTTGATCCCTTCTTCTATTATTTCTCCCAGCTTGATGATGCCAGACAATTTATGGTTTTCAATAACCATCAATTTTTCGTAGTATTGCGAGTCTTGATATCTGACGAAGAACTTATTCATCTGTTCTTCCTCAATTTCCGGCCTTACTTTCACGGCTTCAGACCTCCGTCGAGTAGCATACTCATTGTCGCGCCCCCTTTTTCTCGCGAAATCGGGTTTCGACATTTGACAACTTCTATCGAGAGAAGGGAAAAGGAATTTTTTGTTGGAGAGTCGCCACCTAACGGATTAAGGTGCGTTAGGGCACCTATAGCAAATAATTCAGATTATACTAGTTTGCATCACTAGAGATCGGGTAAGAGATCAAATTACCTTGAAGGCAAGGTGTTAGGCACCCCTCGAGGTCCACAACGGTGGGTCTAGGCCGAACTTAACTTATGTGAATTCGTCTAAGAAAGCGAAGAAACTATTTAATAGGGATAGGGGGTCCTAAATTTTTTAGCGTATAGGATCACCCCGTGCAACATAAATAATACTTCGTAACTCTCCCAAGACGGGGGTGTTACTCGTATTATTCAGCAAGCACGTACTATCATCTCCTGCTACTTGATTACTATCTTTAAGTTTTTACCTAAAACGGTCTAATCAATTCTAACTCGTGTCCTATGCGTGCACTACCCGTCCCTTACCTATGGTCCTAGAGGCATTGGGACCTCTATTTTAGGATGGTTCTAGATTCGACTAAGTTGCTCAAGATTGTAAATACTAAGCGACATACAAAACAATTAGGACTCTCACATAGATACAAATATGGGCTCAAATTAGCATCCACATATAAACAGTAAATGCACACAACTGATTAACTTTAGCAGATTTATTAATCGAAGAACCCTATAGGCAGGATATCTATGTGACGTTGAACGCACAAACATGCAGTCGTGTCATTTCTTAGTGCGATTAGTAGAACCTACATATATTTGCCTACTGATTTTAGCATAGGTAGTATCTGGGCGCTTTATACAATAATAGCAAATTACACGAATATGGCAAGGATTATTTTTTTAACCCTATAGTCATGTTGTCTAGGTGGTTCACAATGATAATCACAGAAGCACATTGAGAATTACTTAATCAAATCCCCTAGGCATGATTTCTATAGTTGAACTGATTTTGTCCCTATAGGCATGATTTCTATAAGTGATCTAATTTTTTCCCTATAGGAATGATTTCTATAAGTGATCTGATTTTAACCCTATAGGCATGATTTCTACAATTAAACAGTATACAAGCAGGAATTTGAATGCTTTAGACTAGAACATAATTAAGCCAAGTATTGATCCTATAGGCATGGTTGCTAATACATAATTACTGGATAAATTAATACACCTAAGGGCATGATCATAACATTAGTCCTATAGCAAGATTTCTAGCGTGTAAACACAATATAAAACCTATAGGCAGAATTTCTAATATATGATTTCAACAACATAATATGAAACTTATAGGCAAAACCAACAAGACAGTAGAGAACCTATATGCAGGATTTCTACTCAACTTTGCAAATGGAAATAAAGTCCCCTTCCCAATCTTACTAAATACCCCGGAATTGTTATTACAACAATTATTACAGGCCAAAGTTAATGAATAAATTACAAAAGATAAGTAAAACTATAGAGGGCCTACAACAAGCCCAAATACACCTGGACAACCCAGGCTTTCAACCCATAACAGCTCCAAGGCTCATATTCATGGATACATAAGAACTAGTGGTGAATGATTCACCCATAGCACACAGAACCAAATCTCTAGTGTGTCAGAGTTCCTAAGGGCTTTAAGAATCCATGGCAGTGTTCATACTAGAGAACAAATGCCAAGAAACAGTTCAAAGGAGATTAGAAATCAAACTCCAGTGTGTCTACAAGGGTCTCACATAGACCCCGAGCAGTGCTCACACTAGGGAGGTCAAAGACAGAACCTAAATAGCCTTGACTTTCAGCCGGCAGGATGAGGATTCAGAATAGCATAGGTAACACATGAAAGAGAGTAGGCAATGGCTAAGGGACAAAATTTGAAAAGATGTACTTAATTTTAGGAAATGGATATAGAAAAGTTTAAAACACAGAACAATTGATCAAAAGGTCAGCAAGACTTAGAGACATATTTGTCATTTAGCAAACAATACATAAGCAGAATCATATTGAAAGAATTAGGAAAAACAAGTTGGCAGGATTTACAAAGATTTCCATACACAGGTGCATAATACTTAACAAGTTAAAGCCTAAAAAGGTCCAATTTATGCTAAGTGTACCCCCATTATAAAAGAAATCCATGTTTACTCACATCAGGAAACAAGAACAACATTTAGACATGGTAGGGAAAGCATAAGTTTGATAACTACCCTAGAGTCAAGTAATCACTGAAGGAACATAGAATCAAATGAACCAAAGACATGATAAGAGACATATTATAAGGGATACTAGATTTTAAGTGACAGAAAGGCCTTAGCACTGATCCGAACACATTATATATGCAAGATAAACATTGGAAAGATTCAGAGTAAGATGAGCAAGTGAACTTGTGTCAAATAGCACTCGTAATTATTCTAGTATTGACATAGTAGACTAACAAAATTGCATACAGGAGCAGTCTAGAATGCATTAAGCTAAACAAACTTAAGAGGGTTCATATTATTCAAGTTAAGAATGAGCAATATTGGAACTAGCAACATTAGGTAAAATTAAAATAGTAAAAAGACTCAGAACAAATGCAAAGTCGACAGAATCACACATAAAAATAACCCTGAAACATACTGGGCCATGAACTTCATAGAAGAGAACATATACAAATCAGATACATAAGAACGAAATGGCAAAGGTACATTAACTCACTAGTTAAGCGAGAAAAGAAAGAATAATGCCCACAATAGAGAAAACCTGGAATTTCTGGCCTTGGCTTTCAGCCAACCAAGAACCAGAGATAGAACAAGATAATGAACAAACCACAGAGCAAAGCTTTAAATTTTAGTGAAATTATAGCGATTCAGCCCTTCTAAAGGGGACAGGGGGATGGGTTTATATAGTAGTAAAATCGGATGCACAAACAAGGAAAATAGTTCAATAAACACAGGTAAGGAAAGAAATCAAGTAAACACAGGCGAAGAAAAAGGGAAAATCTCGCATGCAGGTCAGTAAAATAAGCAGAAAAGGAAAAATATTAAACTCCAAACCCTAGTTAGGGTTTTAAACTCGAAATCGGACAACTGGTATGAAGGATCCAGTTCAATCTCACGTATATGGACGGAATATTACACAAATCTTCGAGATTGAGTCGATTCATGTCAGATATAGAGGTGGTATTTGCCAAAATTAGGCAAATACCTAAGTATTATCAGAATCGAAGAGCCAGTACCAAGAGAATGCAAATATGGTAAGCAAATAATGGTGAAATCCTGTTATCAACGAGATTTGGAGAGGGGATTTGGAGGTGTGACGACTAGGGTTCACGAGAGAGGGAGAAGGGGTTGAGAGGATTTAGAGACGGCGGATGAGAGGGAATGGGGGATTGGGGTGTTAAATTAAAAGTGGCAGGTTAAATGTAGGCCGTTGATCTTAGAGATCAACAACCAGGATTTTAAAACGGAACCGGGGCGGGTTGTGTGAAATGGGTACCGATTGGGTTGGGATTAGGTTTGGGCTTGGGTTATTTGGGATAGGTTTTAGGTAATTGAGCTGGGTAATTTGGTTGGTTTGGGTAGCTTAGGTCCGAAATAATTAGGAAAAAGGGGCTATTATTTAAATACCTTATTAAATTAGTAAATAATTCGTAAAAAATGATAAATAAATAGTAAAAATATTATTTTTGCATAAAAATGGTTAATAACAGTTATTTAATACTATAAAAATATGAAAAGTTATTTTTTTTTTGCATAAATAAAGTAATTATAAGTATACACGAGTTATTATTGCAAAATGTGCAATTTTAATCTTTAAAAATGTAAATGTAATTATAACAAATGCCCCAAAATATTTAAAACCTAGTATGGATGAAAATATGAATTTATATGATAAAATCATCGTAAAATAATTTTTGATTCAATTAATGATTATTTATCTAACAAATATGGGAATAAATTTATTTAAAAAATATTTAAAATTATAGAAAATTAGGACAAATGCTTGTATGTGTTTATAAATCAAATGATGATGCATATGCACTATTTTGAAAGTATATATATATATATATATATATACTTATNATATATATATATATATATATATATATATTTAAAAAATATGAGGGAAAATTGGGTATCAACACTCGCAGAAGGTTTCCGTTGGTTTCTTCTTGAGATTCAGAATGTAGAAAATGTCTGGTGCGTTCTCTGTGTTGAACCTGAACCGATCCATGAAATCTGGCGCCATGCTCAGCCAATTAACCCACTTCTTTGGGTCCTGACTGATGTACCAAGACAAAGCATCTCCAGTAAGTCTCCTCATGAACAACTCCATACAAATTCTTTGCCAACCCTTACAAGTTTGTTACACTATGTTCTTAGATGCACTTTTGGATCACCAGTTCTGTCGAACATTTCGAACTTAGGAGGTTTGTAACCCTTCGGCAGTTCTACATCTGATTGAATATACAAGTCCTCCTAATTTAAACCCTCAATTCCCTTGCCACCTTCGACACTCTGAACTCTACCAGTGAGCTTCTTGAGTTCTTCCGCCATGTTCTTGATAAACAGGTCCTTCTCGGTGGATTCGGGTATATATAGGGACTGTTGTGGGGTATGGGTAAAGTTTCAACATATATAGGATTTCTTTGGTGAACTCCGGGAATCTGGGCATAATGGTGGTCATTGGATGAGTTTTGGGGATCAGGAGTAGGCTGCGGTGCATTTTGAGGAGTGTGGTAAGTGGTGGTTTGTGGGTATTGAGTCGGGTGGTGATGGTGTTGTGGAGGAGTAGGTACTGGCGGTGGGTTATGATTATGAGGTGGTGTGGTGCGGGAGGGTTTGCTGGTGGATTTTGGTTCTGTGTGTTTTGGGGAGGTGCCGGGTTTTTGGTGTTTGTGTTCTGTTGGTTGATATCAGGGAAGTTTAGAGTGAGGGAAAGGTTTTCCAAGTTCCGGACCTGCTCAAGTTCCCGTTGCAGCTCCAATATTTTCTGTTCCAGGCATAGGACCAATTCACTCTGTGTTTGAGTACTCCAACCATCCGAAGTTTCAACGTTCTCTGCATTGTCATTTCTGATACCGCTTGGATCGTCCATTTTTTCATCACTTTGCTTTTGCCTTTAGGATCACCTGGTAGAGGAGGAGGTGGAGGAACCCCTGGATCTAGTGTGATACGCGGACGATGCCAATGTGCACGAACAAACCTTGGGGAATGAGAATAAACAAAAGAAAGAAAAACAAAAAGGTAACCAAGTTAGTAAGGAATATTGAAAGAATGTTTGCGATATTGAATATCCTTTGCAATATTGTGTAATAAATTTGCGTCCTAATTTGGGGGCTCGTTGTGCCCGAGGTAGGCCTAAGCGACACATAGACTTGGAGAAAATTGATGTCAATACTTGTGTCATTTCATTAATGCAAAAATGAATCAAATACTTACTAAAATGATAATAATGAGAAAGTCACTAATGGCATTTGCCTTATTACAATTGAAATCTAAAACGAATCTAGAAAACAGTAAAGACATTGTTTCCTAATCTACTTGGCCCCAGAAGGACCTTCTCCGTGCCTGGCCTTTTGGGATCCATCAATCAGGTTCCCCAAGTCGCGCATTTCCAACAATAGTTAAGCCCTTGATCCTTCATTTCCTTCCGTGTTCTGACAATCCGAGAGTCTCTTCCTCATCTTTCCCTCAAGTTCCATTAACCCTTGCTCCAAATATTCCAATCTATCTGTTGATCTAGTAGCAATTTCTCTCCATTCATTGATTGCTTCCATATCCACTTTGTGTTGTTCCAAATGCCTGGATTCAGACTAGAAGACCCTTTTGCGTAACATCCTAGACTTGACTTGTGCTTCGGCAGCGTCATCTGTGACCCTGTTTTTCAGATTAATTCCTAGCTTGACGTCTCCTTCTATGTCGTCTAACAACCATGATGGGTAGAAGTACACATTTCCAACATGATACCTTTCCCCAATGACCTTCTGAGTCCACATATGCTATGCCTCAAACTTGAATGGAATGACGTTCCCTTTAAAATCTGCTTTGTACTGGACCATGTTGGAAACTCGAGGTATAACCTGTTTTCTTCCCGCTTGGCTCATTACACGTATAGGAGCATAAGGATAATTTCACTTTAACCCGATCAACACTAGATGAGTACTCTACCTTGATCTGATGATGAACTCACTGCTAGTGAACCATTCAAACATCCAATGTACCTTTTCGTCGGTCAGATTGCTGAAGAAACGCACCCAGCTCATAGCATTTCCAGGTTGTGCAAACTTGTCTAGGATAAATGTCATTCTCTTTGGATGATGATAAGCTATTTAGTCATTCAATGGTCTTCGCAGAAGCTCTTGGAAATATTCTCCCATCTAGAAATGTTCTAATAACCAAACTTACAGCAATAGATTACAACCCTCGAAGTGTCCAAACCCCTGCTTGCATCGATCTAGAGCGCGGTACATTTCAGCCAAGATCATGGGGATGATAATGTAGGTTTCTATATTGATTCCTTCCGTTAGAGTCCTGGCGACCATGGCTAGACGAGTATGGATCCTTCCCCCTTTCATCAGAAATATCAGCAACCCCAAGAAGCAGACAATGAACACATAAACTCGACAGTGCATCCAATCCAAGGAAGTAATGGCAAGTTCATCATGATGAAGGCGATATGAATTGCTGTGCCCATGACGTTCATAAAGTAATTCAATTGGGATGTATGGATTCTTCAAGAAAAACAACTCATCATTTTCTTGAAACCCAGTATTTTCAAGAAACCGCGGGGGGTGCGATTTTCTGGCACTAATAAACCTGGACTATCCCATGGAAGCTTAGCGAAGCCTCCTATTTCTTCTAGGAGAGGAGTCATTTCTATGTGACCAAAGCAGAAGACAACCCTTTTCACATCCCAAAACATAGTGGCGGCCTCAATCAATGCCCTATTTGGCCGGATGTCCAGTAAGGATGGTAATTTACCAAGGACCCTTTTCACATGGTTCTTGTCACTAGGCCCAAGATTCTTCCACCAATAAAGCAGCAAGGGTGGGATATTTTGGACCATACCGAACCTGGGAACTTCGTGCTTCATTCTCTGCAAACAAATAAGGTTAGCTATCTCCCCCTCCAGATTTGACTATTTACACACTAATGATCAATACATTGGCATGTTTTCTCCAAGTAATGAACATAAGATGATGGTGTCCATTGGGATTATGGAAATCTCGTCGGACTTTGGACAAGGCTTATCTTAGCGGGATATCACGTAATAACATTCTAACCCGTACTAGGTTTAACATGATGCTTGTACATTTGATATTGGAGTAAGGTTTCTAGAATGGCCTAGACTGGTACTCTCAAGTGGATAACTTGAGAGGGAAAGGCGTGGGACCGTCGACTGCACCGCTAATTGACTAGTCTACTGTAAATAAGCCTTTCCGATTTAAAAGGGTAATATTGGAAGATCACAGACACTCATCAACTGTCGCTATGTTGATAATTGGGCACAAGTAGAGTATAATGTGAAGCATACTTTATGCAAAGATGATAACACGTTTTCAAGTATTTGCATGGTAAACATGTAAAATCAGTAAATACAGTATTAAGGTAAAATATGAAAGACATAAAAGAAAGACAAAGGAAGAAGTTAGATCGTGGAATATATGAGAATGTAATAAAGCAAGCAAGGGAGTAGGGACGGGAGAGACATGATATAGCAGTCTTAAACACATGAAGAGTAGTTTAGAGAAAATAAAGGAGAATAGGAAAGGGATATGAATGTTATAACCAATTTAAGCAAATAAAGGTGGAGGAGGGAAGGGTTGCGCATGTTATAACCAATTTGAGAATATAAAGGTGGAGATGGGAAGGGATGTGCATGTAATAGAAAAATTTAAAAAATAAAGATGGAAAAGGAATGCGCGTTCTATAACAAAGAAACTAATCCGCATAATCCAAGTTCGTTATGGTAAGATCCTAAGTATAAATCCTCAGCATAGCCGCATGCTGTCACACCCCTTTTTCTCGCGAAATCGGGTTTCGACATGTGACAACTCTTTTAAATGGGTGTTAAAATAGAATAGTTGCCACCTAACAATTTTAAGGTGCCTAAGGGCACCTATTATGCAAATAACTCTGTTTGACTAGTCAACGACACCAAAGATCCGGTAAGGGCTCAAGTTAACTCAAAGAGAAGGTGTTAGGCACTCCTCGAGGTCCACAACTGTGGGTACTGACCGAACTTAAAGTTATGTGGATTAGGCTACGTGATCAAATAAGCAAAGAGAGTACGAAAATCAAAGAATTTTATTATAAAGATCTTAATGCGAATGTAGAGATACAACAGTTTCAATTCTATTAGAAAGAAATAAATAAGAGGGGGATCCTAAGTTTTTTAGCCTAAAGGATCACCCCATGCAGCATAAATAATACTTCGCAACTCCCTTAGGGTAGGGAATTACTCATATTATCCAGCGGGTACAGACTATCATCTCCTACTACCCGATTACTATGTTAAAGTTGTTTTACCTTAAGCGTTCTAATTCAATTCTAACTTGTGCCCTACGCGTGCACTACACATCCCATACCTATGGTCCAGGAGGTTTTGGACCTCTATTCAGGTGGTTCTAGACCTTACCTAGCCTGCTCAAGAAATGAGAAGCTAAGCGACAGACAAAACACATAAGACTTCACGTAAAGACGATTAGAGGCTCACATTAACCTCCACACTTAGACAGCAAATACACGAAAACAGATATTCAGGTTAGGAGGTTTCAGAATTAAGAACCTTAAGCCCTATAGACATGGTTTCTAGGTGACTTTGAATTAAAGAATGCGGGTAGTGCAAGATGTTGCAGTTATCACATGATGATTATTGAAATCACAGGTTTCAAGTTATTAAACCTATAGATGTTATGCTTAAGTGATCTACGCAGTCAAGGATAGCAAAATCTGTTGGGAAAAAGTCCCAGCATTATTCATGATCTAACAGTAGCGTACACTAACAATGTTTGAGCGATTTAGCATGAACAAATTATAGCGAGTACTTATACCCTATAGGCAGGATCTCTAACGTTAGTACTCAAAGCTGATTTTATTGTCGTATCTTAATCCTATAGGCCTATTTTCTAGATGAACAATGCCAAACGGAATAAATGGAATCTTATAGGCATGAATGATGCGAATTGAAAGAACAATCGGTGACAATAGGTTCCTATAGGCAGATTTTCTAATAGCGTGTAGTAGTAAGCATAATTGCCGCATATTTTACTCATGTTTGCTAGCAGGTAGTGTGTGTGTTCTTCCTCCAATGACATGATTTCTATAGTGAGCACAGTGGTTGAATAGCACATATAGGAAATAAATCACCAAGTCCTATAAACATATTCTCTACCAATTTTGCATGCAAATATTAAAATCCACCCATTTCTCATTTTACTAGTACCCCAATCGTTTATACAAAGTTATTACAGGCCCAAAAATGAGTAAGATACATAATGATATACAAATAGTGACAATAGGCCCACAGCAGGCCCAAATGAAATACCCAGCACTGTCTGGGCCTTCAGTAATTCTTACACAACATACCTAGGCCTCTAATAAGGAGCCATATTCAGCACACGACCCCAGAATCCATAAAGGAGCCCAAAGTCAATTCATACAACCATATTACCGAGTATTGCACCATTTAAACCAACCAACTCAGTTATACAACAGATAATAGGAGGAAAAGGGGTTGAATAAGTGTAGTTTAAGTTTTAGATAATGACAAAGGACCCAAGTCCTAGTGTGTCAGAGTTCACAAGGGCCTCAAATGGACCCCGAGCAGTGCTTACACTAGGGAGGTCAGTAGTAAGGCCTAGGAAGCCTTGTCTTTCAGCTGGCTAAGAATGAGAACTTTAAGAGAGCACAGGTGACAAATGAATGAGAGTGGACAATGGTTGAGAGACAGGAATTGAGGGATGCACTTATATTTTAAAGAAAATAGAAAAGTTTAGCATATAGAGCAACCAATCAGATAAGTCATAGGATTTAGAAGCAAGTTCAGTAGGTTTGACACTTAGCACCTAGGCCGTCACATGGTGGAAGAGTTAGAAAAATAACAAGTTTGCAGGATTGACAAATATCATCATACATAGATACATAATACCAAATAAGTGGAAACCTAAAGGTCCAAATTATGCTAAGTATATGTCCTAGTGTTACAAGGTAGTCATGTTGATTTCTCATCAAGCAGCATAACAACATTTAGAGATGAAAGGGAATCACAAATTTTGACAATTACTGGTGAATCAAGTGAGCCAAAGCATGTTGAGGGGTATATTAACTGGGAACTAGTCAGGGTTGATAGAACAAGATCTTTGCACATAATACATATGAAAGATTGTCATTATAGAGATTCAGAACAGAATGGGAAGATAAACTCATGTCATACAGTACGTGTAAGCATTCAAATTTTGACATAATGGACTAATTAACTAAAGAAAGTCCCAATTATGCAGATAGAGCATATTCAAGTAACAAAATTGACAGCCTTAAGCAGAATTAGACATCAAAGAGATGCTAACAAGTGCAAAGGTCACACACAATAGTAGTTCATAACACATTGGCTAAAAGGACTTAAAAAAAGTCTAAATCTCTCGAATCAGGCTTAGGCATGTTTCAAACTATCAACATTATGAAGTTAAATGTTAAAGAGGCCTAAAATTGAGGTAAAGCAAACAGAATTATACATATGAATAACCCAGAAAAGCACATTAAGAGATGAACTTCAGAAATGAAAAGATATGTGAACTACAGATACATAAGAATGAAATTGCAAAAGTCCAATAACTCACCAGTTAAACGAATAATAGTAAAGAACAAAAATTCCCCAAGAATTCAGAATCTCAATGCGTCAAAGTTCCCAAGAGCTTCGAAAGAACTCCGGGTAATGCTCTCACCAAGAGAATGTTGAGTAACAAAGTCTTAGTGGCCTTGGCTTTCAGCTGGCCAAAACCGAATATAGAACAAGAGAATAGCAAAAGCCCCAATTTTAGTGAAGAATATGTCGATCCAAGTCCTTTTCAAAAGGGAATGGGGAGGGGTTTATATAGTGACAGAAATTGAACAAGTAAACAAGGAAAACTGTAAAATCAAACACAAATAAGGAAGTAATAATATACAGAATCAATAAAAAATTAGATTGAAAAGAAATAGGTAAACCCTAGTTGACAGAAAATCAAAGATTGGCAGGAAACCTTGGCTAATTGGACCCATATAGCCATGGTCATGATGTATATGGACTAACTACTATCCAGATTCAAGTAGTTGAAGTGGAATGGCCGGATTATGAGAGATAATAATTGCCATGTTGAGGCAAGTACTAGGTGATACCATATATATGTAGAGAAAAACGAGATAGCATATAAAAGGCAAGAAAATCATGGAAAGAATCCATGGTTGAGACAAATTTGGAGAGTTTTAGGATGGCGGCTAGGGTTTTTGTGGAGAGGAGTGACAGAGAGAATAGAGGCGATTGTCTTTAGGAAATGGGGTTAGGGTTATGTTATGGGGATATAAGGAAAGGGAGTGGGGGTGTTGTGGGCCGTTGATCGCTTTTGATCAACAGTTGAGATTAAAAACGAGCTGGGTCGGGTTTTGGACTGGGCATGGTCTCTTCAGGTTGGGCTTGAGGATTGGGCCAGGGATTTGGGTCTGTTTGGTCCGAAAAATAGCTCAAAAAATTTGCTAGCTTTTAAATAAGAGATTAAAAGGGAAATAATTTCACAAAAATAATTAAATAAATATATAAATTTCTATTTATGCAAATTAATACTTTAAACAATAATAAAATATTATAAAAATATAAAAATATTATTTTGACCTTGAATAAGATGACAAATGAAATAAAATGCAAAATATAGGTTATTATTGCAAGATTGTGCAAATACCAATATAATTATATATAGTAAAGTAAAAATATTTGAAACATGTATTATGGATGCAAAATAATAATTTTACATGATTAGGTCATTACAAGAATAATTTAAAGGAATAATTAATAAATACTCAAGTAATTTAAATACAAGAAAATTAATTTTAAAGCTTTATAAATTATAAAAAAAATGCTTGTATAAATCTTGTAACTTAAATAGTGATGCAAAATGACATGTTCAAAATATATATTGTCGCGCCCCCTTTTTCTCGCGAAATCGGATTTCGACATTTTGACAACTCCATTTGAGAGAGTGGGAAAAGGGATTAATTGTTAGAGTCGCCTTTTAACGGATTAAGGTGCGTTAGGGCACCTATAGCAAATAACTCAGATTATACCAGCTTGCCTCACCAGAGATCTGGTAAGGGACAAATTACCTTGAGGGGAAGGTGTTAGGCATCCCTCGAGGTCCACAACGGTGGGTCCATGCCGAACTTAAATTACGCGAATTAGTTAAGAAAGCGAAGAAACTATTTAGTAGGGATGGGGGGTCCTAAATTTTTTAGCCTATAGGATCACCCCGTGCAACATAAATAATACTTTGTAACTCCCCCAAGACGGGGGTGTTACTCATATTATTCAGCGGACACAAACTATCATCTCCTGCTACCCGATTATTATCTTTGAGTTCTTGCTTAATACGCTCTAGTTGATTCTAACTCGCGCCCTATGTGTTCACTGCCCGTCCCCTTACATAAGGTCCTGGAGGCATAGGGATACCTATTTAGGATGGTTCTAGACTAGGCCTATGTTGCTCAAAAATAGTAAAAAACTAGGCGACAAGTCAAACAGTTAGGACCTTTTCAAATAAGGACATATATGGGCTCAAATTAACCTCCACATATAAACAGCAAATGCACGCAACTAATTAACAGGTTTTATTAATCGTAGAATGATATAGGCAGGATATCTATGTGATGTTGAACATGCAAGCAATCGTATGCAGAATCAGTTTCTCTATGCGAGTGTTAGGACCTATGTATATTTTCATACTAATTTTAGCTCACTATAATATCTGGGCATTTCATACGATAATGAATAATAGCAAATCACAAGCATAAGCCCAGAATTATCATTTAATCTTGTAGGTATGTTATCTAGGTGATTGACAGTGATAATCGTATTCAGAATTAGTTAATAGAATACTATAGGCATGATTTCTACAAGTGTGCTGATTATAACCCTATAGGCATGATTTCTAGAATTGAGCAGACTTTTATCCTACAAGCACGATTTCTAGAATTGAGCAGATTTTTAATCCTATAGGCATGACTTGTGGAATTAAGCAGTATATGAGCAGGGATTTATACACATTGAGCCAGAAAAACAATTAAACCAAGTATTGGTCCTATGGGCATGGTTGCTAACATACGATTATTGGATAAATTTATACACCTAAAGGAAGGATTTCCAACAAATCTTAGCGTTAGCCCTATAGGCAGTATTTCTAGTATGTAAACACAATATAGAACCTACACCATTTCAAAAAACATGATATGAAACTTATAAGCAAAACCAACAGCACAAATAGAGACCCTATATGCATGATTTATACCCGACTTTACAAATGAAAATAATAAACCCTTCCCAATATTACTAAATACCCCAGAATTGTTTGTTACAAAATTATTACAGACCAGGTTAATGAATGAATTACATGATAAACTAAAGTACAGAGAGCCTATAACAGACCCAAATACACCTAGGCAACCCAGGTCTTCAACCCATAACAACTCCAAGGTTCACTTTCACAGGTACAAAATAATCTATGGTGAATTATTCACTCATAGCACATAGAACTCAGGTCTCTAGTGTGTTAAAATTCCCAAGGGCTTCAAGAACCCAGGGCAATGCTAACACTAGAGAACAAATTCTCAGAAATAGTTCAAAGGAGATTAGAAACCAAACCCCAATGTGTCAGAACTCACAAGGGTCTCTCATGGAACCCGAGCAGTGCTCACACTGGGAGGTTAAGGATAGAACCTAAAGGACCTAAGAATAGGGGTTTAAGGTAGCAGCACATAAAAGAGGCAATGGTCAAGGGACAAATTTAGAACATGTTTGATTTTAGAAAGCCAACATAACAGAGTTCAAAACACAGAATAACAGACAGGAAGATTTGAACATATAGGCAGAATTGCATTAAGAAGGCAAATTGGCAAGATTTGCAAAGTTGTTCATGCTCAGGTGCATAGTACTTACTAAGTTAAAGTCTGAAAGTCCTAATTAGGTCGAGTCTACATGCTAGAATTAAGGACAACTAGCATTCATACAATATTTAAGCATGGTATGAAGGAAAAAAGTTAAATAATCATATGAAATCCAAATGAATGAAAGACATACTAAAGGACAAGTTATCAGGGTAAATGAGTGACAGAAAAAGCTTTAATAACAATACAAACTTTGTAAAGATTCAGGACAGGTGAACTGATAAACATCCTAGTATTGCCCTGAAGATTGCTAAACTCAGGGCAAGCTCAGAACTAACAAGACATGATACAAGAAACAAATTATAAGAACCTAATCCCTAAGAGGATTCATATTATTCAAAATAACCAGTCTCAGTACTAATAATATCAATTATAGAACTAAAGAAATTCATATAAACATGAAATTGACAGAATCATACTCAGAATTCACTTTAAACATGCTGGATCATAAACACAGGTCACATGTGTATAGAAATAAAATGGTAAAGGGATAGTCACTCACCAGTTAGGCAAGAAAACAAGAATAACACCACAATAGTCGAGATACCAGAATATTTGGCCTTGACTTTCAGTCGGCCAAGACAAGAAGTAAAACGAAATAGCAAAGAGAATACAGAGCCAAAACCCTAAGTTTGTAGTGAGATTACAGTGATTCGAGTCTGTCCTAAAGGGGAAAGGGGAGGGTTTTATATAGTAACATAGATCGAATCGAGTAAACAAGGAAAGAATTGTGAAATAAAACACTAACAAGGAAGCCATACATACAGAATCAGTAAATAATCAATTTTGAAGAAAAACAGGGTAAACCCTAGTTTTTTTTAGGAAAACAAGTATTAACGGCATATACATAAAACGATAGCAAAGAGTAAATTCAGACACAAATAACACCTAAAATCAGAGAATCAGACTAATTTTAAGCTTGATCTAAAGGGATCTAAAACCCTAAATTAGGGCGAGAGAAATTATTGACCAAAAAAATCGGCACACATATAAGGAAATGCAGTAAAAATAAACAACAAAACAAGGAAAGAAACATGCAGAATTAATTTTGAAATCATTTAAGAGAAAAATCGGTAAACCTAGTATTTTAGGAAAGGTGTAGATCCCAGAAATCCAAACAATATCGGACTCATATAATGTAAAATCAAAAGGAATATAGTTCAAGTACCAGAAATAGAACAGAATCAGAGAGATAGTACTTGCCATGTTTAGGAAAGTACTAAGTAACACCATAACAAACCGACCAGTAGCAAGGAGATGTTAATATGGTAAGGAAATAAGAGGGGGATCCCATTAGAAGGGGGATTAGGAGGGGATTTTGGGTGACGGCGGATTAGGGTTCATAGGGTGAGAGAGATGAAAGGATATTAGGGTGGCAGATGGGTGAAATGGGATTAAGGTTAGGCGTTTGTATTAGTTTAAAGGGAGGGTTTAGATATGGGCCGTTGATCTCAGAGATCCACAACCACGATTAAAAAGGGGGTTGAGTCGGGTTTATTTAGGCGGGTTGCGACCGGGTTAGGCAGATGGGTTTTATTTGGTTTGGGCTAGGGTATTGGGCTAATGAAATTTGAGTTTGGGCTGGTTTGGGTAGCCTAGGACCGAAAATAGGGGAATTTAGGGGCTATTAGTTAAATACCCAATTTAATTAATAAAATAATTCGTAAAAATGATAAACAAAATAGTGAAAATATTATTTATGCATAAAATGGTTAACAAAAATTATTTATTACTATAAAAGCATAAAAAATTATTTTTGCATCAATAAAATAATCATAAGTATACATGGGCTATTATTGCAAAATGTGCAATTTTATCTTAAAATGCAAATGTAATTATAATGAATGCACCAAAAATATATAAATCTTAATATGGATATAAATGATGAAGGGTAGATGATAAAAACATTATAAAGTAATTTGTAAGGTAATTAATAGATATTTATATAATAAAATATGAGAATAAATTGATTTAAAAATCTTTAAAATTTATTGAAAAATAAGGAAAAATACTTGATGATGCACATGCACTATTTTGAAAGTATATATGTATATTTGAAATATATGAGGGAAAAATTGGGTATCAACAGCTGCCCCTCTTTACTCGAGAAGGATGAAAGAGTTGTCGGGTCAAGAAATGATGACCGATTTTGGCCGAATGGGGTGATTTGAAAGATATAGGCCGCACTCTGGATTTTGAGCTGCCTACATATCCTTGGTTTTACAGGAATGTCGTGTGTATTTCTGATCCAACGGTGGAATAAGCCAATGGAGTTGTTGTAAGAACGGACAAGATATTTTGGGCACGGACAATATTGAGATTGTGAATGGATGTATCTGGATATGGTTACGGATACTAGAATGGTTATCAGATGAGAATGAGTAACGGCCAATGATCGGTTATGTTTGAAATAACTTGAAGGATATGAACATTGAATGGAGACCGAAGTGAAGATTGCTCCTATTAGGAGAACGATTGCTCCTAAGATTACCTGCAAACGCAAAATACGATTGCATGAAAGTATGTATAGATTATTGCGTAAACTTAAACATGATGCAAATTCCCTTTGGACCATGAAAATTGTCTTTGGACATTGCGGATGACGTCCTTAGATCATGATGTCTTGGGCCATGAATTGTACGGTAAGGGATTTGCAGGCCATGAAATGTTGTTCTCGGGCCATGAAGATGGTGCCTCCGAATCATGATGCCCTTGAATATTAATGTGCAAGATTGAGAGATCCTCAGGCCATGCATGGTATATTCTGGCTATGAGGATGATGCCTTCAGACAATGACGCGTTCGAGCAAGTTGGCTATATATCAGCCCATGAGGTGTAGAGACATGATGCCAGAGGTAATAACAAGACAAAATTTAGTCTTGTGTACAATTTTGGGTAGAGCTTAGCCCCGAGAGAAGAGGATAATGCAAGATTTAGAATAGAGCAACATTTATGCAACGGGAGACAATGCTTAGTCTCATGAAAAGAGAAGGAAATGCTTATCCTTATGCAAATAGAGAGGTAGGGCTTAGCCTCATACAAGAGTTGAGGCAGGGTTTAGTCTCATGCAAAGAGAAGGCAATGCTTAGCCTTATGCAAATAGGGAGGCAGGGCTTGGCCTCATGTAGGAAGAAGGCAACGCTTAGCATTATGCAAATAGAGCGGCGGGGCTTAGCCTCATGCAAGAATTGAGACGGGGATTAGTCTCATGCAAAGAGAAGGCAATGCTTAGACTTATGCAAATAGAGAGGCAGGGCTTAGCCTCACGCAAGAATTGAGACAGGGCTTAGTCTCATGCAAAGAGAAGGCAATGCTTAGCCTTATGCAAATAGAGAGGCAGGGCTTAGCCTCACGCAAGAATTGAGACAGGGCTTAGTCTCATGCAAAGAGAAGGCAATGCTTAGCCTTATGCAAATGGGAAGGCAGGGCTTAGCCTCATGCAGAAAGAAGGAAATGCATATCCTTATGCAAATATAGAGACATGGCTTAGCCTCATGCAAGAATTGAGACAGGGCTTAGTCTCATGCAAAGAGAAGGCAATGCTTAGCCTTATGCAAATAGAGAGGCAGGGCTTAGCCTCATGCATGAATTGAGTCAGGGCTTAGTCTCATGAAAATGTAAGGGTAAGAGCGAAGTATTCTTAGCTGGAAATATGTTTATGCATGGCAATTATGTTATTGTGACAATGCTTATGGCGATGATCTATTCCTATATCCAAAGAAAATTTGTGAGTTTTTCCGGGGAGGTTGGTTCGCGCCTTTGTCTGCTTGCTCTGCTCCACTCTGCCCGAGGATCCTGTTATGGTTTTCAAAACATAATAATATGCAAATTAAGAAATCAATTAGATGAGCTAGTGAGTGTGACATTATCCAAGACATTGCGAACTCCTTGCCATAGAATTTTGAGGGTCCTCAAAATTCTGCCCCAGTTATCTAAATGATCTTCTGGCTGCTCTGCATGCAATGTCATTGGTTGAACTTGCTTCGGAATTTTGAGGGTCCTCCTCAAAATTCTGCCCCAGTTTCTAATTATGGGGAAAAATGAAAATTTTATTGAATTATGACCGAACTCACAGGGCTGCCTACGTATCCCCTCTTAAACGGGAATCAGGTCAAGCATAGTTCAATTATATCATATGAAGAAACATAAATAGTTTACACATAGTATCTTTTAACTGCATTTGAGTTGATGGGCTTTGGCTAAATTTCTCCGTCTATTTCTACGAGTGAGTGCTCCTCCTGTCAATACCCTGTGAACAATGTAAGGTCCTTGCCAGTTGGGTGAAAATTTCCCTTAGGCTTCATCTTGATGTGGAAAGATCCTTTTCAACACCAGCTGCCCCCGTGTGAACTATCTTGGTTTGTCCCTTTTGATGAAAGCTCTCGACATTCTATTTTGATAAAGTTGACCATGACACATTGCATTCATCATTTTTCCATCTATGAGGGCTAATTGCTAATAGTGGCTCCTTATCCATTCTTCATCACTGAGTTTGACTTCTTGTATGATCCTCAAAGAAGGAATTTCTACCTCGGTGGGGATGATGGCTTCAGTGCCGTAGATCAGCAACTAAGGAGTTTCCCCGGTTGATGTGCGGATGGTGGTACGATATTATCACGACCCAAACCGATGGGCCGCGACAGGCACCCGATATCTTAATCAATCGAGCACAAACGTAACATATCTTTCTTATTACATCATCATATACATGTGACATACGAGCCTAATAGGCCAACATAATCATTTATAAACTCAAAACATAGGCCGACAAGGCCATACAATCTTTCACGTACACGGCATATGTCTACAAGCCTCTAAGAGTAAATAAATGTCATAAAGGTCGGGATAGAGTCCCACCATGCCAAATACACGTCTAAATCATACTAACCAAACAAGCAACTCCAAAGCAAATGGAGTGTACCAACATCTTCCGCTGAGCTGATAACCTACTTGGAGGGCTCTCGACCTGTCTATCGGGACCTGTGGGCATGAAACGCAGTGTCCCCATCCATAAGGGACGTCAGTACGAATAATGTACCGAGTATGTAAGGCACATAAATAAATACATAAGAGACATGGATGATATATAGAGTACATGACTCAACCTGTAAGTCCGAATAACTTTGTAAATCATAAATTACTTTTAGTGCCATGCATATGCGTATGAATGTCATGTCGTGCATACGTACATGTTTCATAACATCATCAGCCTCCGACGGCATCCCATCATATCATATCGGCCACATTGGACAAAATCATCATCGTATATCAGCTGATCAGGTGGTGGTGCGTATATAACGCCATAACCTTTCTCATATCCCATATACATATATAGACATACATATATACGCGTATATAATGCCGTTTGAATACACACACATATATATATACGCGTATATAACGCTGTTTGAATCATGTTTCAGTCACTACGGGCAACATCATCATCATATACCAGTTGATCAGGTGGTGTGCGTATATAACGCCGTAACATTTTTCCATATCCCATATACATATATCTACATATATACTTGTATATAATGCCATCTGGTCATGGGTAAATGTGTATATGTAAATTCATGAAATGCATATGAAATACTTAGATAAAATCTCTCGGTACGTCATAAGGCCATTATGTCTCCGATTAGTATCATGAAATAAAATTTACCAACATACGTATTTGAGAGACCCATGAACAGAAAATAATAATAATTCACATGGGGAATCAAGAATATAGACACCTCTAGTATTTCTATGAATAGAGTAATTTATGGAGACCGTGCATTTGCTCGTTTCTTCTGTGTCACATAGATCATGCCAAAAATAAAGGAGGGATAGCCTTAACATACCTGGAATAGGGAAAAATCCGTATGATATTCTTGAAAGAGGTTGCACTGTACTCCTTTACAACCGCAAACTTTTACGTTGATAATGATGTGCTAATGATTTTTGTTGGAATTGTTTGATTTCAAGACATTATGCGATACTTTCATCTTTTATTTAAGTTCAGGTCTTGCTGAACGCTCAATTGTACCTAGTATCATTTGTTCTCCCTTCAAATTGTTGAAAAACACATCACCCCACTAATCTCTAGGAAATACCTTCAGAAAATTCACCTCTAAAATATATCATATCTCTTTCAGTACACAAGAAAGCCTCTGGCAATTGTAGATGGTTTCATCATGTAATAACAAGCATATAATAGAAAAGACAAAATTTTCCCTTCAACATCCATAATATCCCTGGGGGACTCTTTGTACAAATTAACGGTCCACAAGACGAAAGAGTTCACATTGGAGCATAATCTGCTTAGAGAAAGAACACATCTTAATCTAAACAACAATGTAACAAAAACAGGTAAGCTACTGTCCAAGCACTATGTCAATGGTTTTCCTTTTCACATTTTGATTATATTTATCCAAGATAAAATGAATACCCCAATTCCTAGAAATGAAGTGTCAGACCATTATCAATTAGGTTGCCACCTAATTAAAAGTGGCTAAGAGTCACTTATTAAGAAAGTGCCTTGTTGCCACGTCCCTTTTCCATTGCTTATCTTTAAAGACTTTGTTAATTAGTATTATCTTATTTAACTAGTTAATCTCTCATTAACCAATAATCCACATAATTATGAACTATCTCAAATTACTTAAAATATTACTCACTTTTAATACACTTTACGTATTCTAATATCGTGTTCATGTGCTACCTTGTATAGAACTAGCCCATCAATTCTGGGTATTATGGCTCGAACCGTATTTTATTCCAAATCGACAATCTTCAATGAAACTCATTTTCCTTGATTCGTTTACCCTTTATCCTTCACGGCACTTACTGATCGCTTGTTATAAATAGCATAAATGTGTATAACCTCAAGATAGTCTCATCCCCGTATATATGTCGATTAACTAAAGACAAAACTTTATCATACGAAAATGCAGGATGTCACATCTAATTTTCTGAGCTTCCATCAATTTACTTATGACGTATATCCGCGTACGAAAATATGGGGTGTAACGTTATTCCCCCCTTTGGAACATTCGTCCTTGAATGTGGACTGATGCATTTATCATCCTTATAGCCCATAGCTCTTGCAAATACTTTAGTACTTTCCTTGCCATCTAGGCAATCGTTCTCTGAATGAATCCCAAAGGCTAAGGCTTTCCCCCCTTTAGGCCTCTTACTTAAAGCGTGACTCGTGGTCGGAATCTCTCCAATCTCGTAACTATGCCACCTTATATCATGCAGCTTGTATGACACTAATCTTATACGTGCGCCTGTGCAACACTTTTCTCCTTTTTTTCTCCAGATTCTAGCCAATCTCTAGGCCTTACTTTGCAAACACATATAGAGCTTGATAAAATTCCCCTTTGGTATCTATAGGTATACTGAAGTTCTTTATTCGGCACTCTGTTGAACTTACGAATATTGATATACCTTATTTCATTGATCCTTTTTTTTTCATCCGTATGACTTTACTTCATCTAAGTAGGTCATACTATACCATAACTCTTACCTCGATTTCGTTACTGAGTTCTGCTAACAAATTCCAGGTTACTTTCATTACTTATCCAGTATGTATAATATTTTAATCCTGTCCAATTCATGAGATCCCTTTATTTTCTTCGTGAGATCATTACTCAATCGAAGGCCCAAACATCATCCTTTATCTATCACAATTACACCCTTATTCTATACTAGGGCAGCATTCCATCTCTTCTAAACACTATTAGTATTAGACCGCTTTGAGTTCATTCAGGCTATAGTGAGCTTTGTATAACTTAGAGAAACATACGCTCTTTATGTTTTCATGGGCTTAATCTTGAGGACTTATCCATTTTCGTCATCTTCTCACTAGCCCTTTCTTATCCTTACCCCTGTCTTCCTACAATCTTGTCGCTCTACCATACTTTAGCTTGCGAGCTATACATATCTATTTATACTACTTGTAATCTTCCTTCAACTTGCTTGAATTTCCTTGTAATATTTTGGAACATCAATCGAGACATCACATTGTCTCTAACTCTTTTACTTTCTTAGTTGGACCTCTCGATACCTAAAAATCATCGACTAGAAGATATGCCACTGACGATGATGTTATCATTCCTGGATAGTGAATCCCCGCACTTCTAGCCTTCTATTTGAAGTAAGTACTATTCACAACCTTTTGCATTTGAGTATCTTGTACGTTGTTCACCTTTACCTTACTACCTTACAATCTTGCATCGTATCTTCTATTTCTTTCATGACCTCCCTTCGACATAGGTATAATTCCCGTCCATAACTTAAAACAAGCGCATGGATGAAAGAGCGTGCTTTGAGGTAAGAGGGGAAAAAAGACTATAGAAAGGCAAGCAACCCCATTTTCCACCTTGAATTGGTCAAAATATGCGGACTTTCTTACTTTTCGTGGAGGATTAGATCCAGTAACCGGGGGTCTATGGCTGAGTGATATTGCCCGCATTTAATCCTTGTTTATCTATTATTTTTTAGTTCTCATCTTCGGTGCGGGGTAGAGCAGTTTGGTAGCTCGCAAGGCTCATAACCTTGAGGTCACGGGTTCAAATCCTATCTCCTTGGTACGTGAGCTGGGTTCAGAACGTCGTGAGACAGTTCGGTCCATATCCGGTGTGGGCGTTAGAGCATTGAGAGGAACTTTTGGCATTGGACTTGTAAATCGATTCATAACCTTTCGGGCACAACCAATATCTATTCGAACTCCCATTTCGATTAAGCTTCCTTCCTATTAATCTGGAAGTTCTTCTAAGATACAAGGAAATAATTCAGCTCCAGAGCTAAAGATCGTAGTTATCGAACGAGCAATCGAAAAGATTCTGGAGCATCTTTGGGATTAGGTATTGTTCCCCCAATGATCGTAGTACCAAGTACCATTCTTGTAACTTTCACTTGTAATCCGCGCAGGTGTGTCTGCACCCCCCTGAGTGGACAAGAAATAAAGTATTTCTCGGAGCAACCCCCAAGGTATTGTATTATAATACTTGCACCTCTGGTGCATCCATAATCCGGTGGGAGCTTCGTACTGACTTCTTATGAGGCTGGTACTGATCTAACTAGCTTTATCGTAGGGCCGTTATAGAATAGGGTTGGTATACTTTCTCTCTTTATCTCTGATATTAAGAGTGATCTTGCAATGTTCTGAATCCCGAGGTCAATAATTTTCTGGGTCCAGTAATCAGACTCTTGATTTACTTAGTTGATGTAACTCTTTAGTTTCATCCTCCTTCTGATCAACCTTTTTGTAGGCCTAAGCTATAGTCCGATCTGCGGCTCATGGTGTTAGTTATTACTTTTAGCCTTTCATGGGAGCTATGGATATCCATGATACAATCTTCTAATGATTCAATCCTTTGTCTATGCCGTAGGCTTAATTCTTTCTTTAAACATATACCGGAGTCTTCTATGGCTGTATGATTGTCAACAAATATGCTGCCTGGATAATTCTCTAAGATCTTGAGTGTATCCATAACGTACTAACTCTGGATCACTGATCAAATAATTCTTTTGTTCCATCTTAGCTTTCTTTCAATGTAAGCCATTACTCTTCCTGGTCTTTTTTACCCCCTTGTTGCGTCCATACTTAGCTTATCTTAGTGCCCATATATATTAAAATTCCATACAACTCATATGATCCTGAATATCACTTCTGATTTTACTCCCTGTTCATCAGCCACGGTAGGTGCCACTTTCCTTAGGAATGCTTACAATGTTGTTGCGAGATTGTTGTTACACGACCATTTTCTATTTAGGTCGTTGAGCTTAGGTTGAAGCCTTCTTTCTTATTTCCTCACTTAGTCTTTCGTTGTAGTACTTAGGGACCTTGACTCTCATAAAGCTGTGAGCTTATTACTGACGTTTTTGATGTCCTTACTTGCCTATAATCATCCATAGTTGCTTACTTTCATGCCCTTGTGCTTGTATGGTTGCTTCTGAACTGATATTTTGACTGCCTTCCCAGTGGAACTTCCTTTTATCCCCGTAACACTCATACGATACCTTTAACTACCCCAACTCCTATTTGAATATTTCTCAAGTATTACAATGTCATAACTGTGGGGCTAAATTCATTATATTGGGTTTTACTATCTTTATCTTGCATGACCTGCTGTCTTGTTCTGTATCCTCTAGACTAGCCATAGCTAGGCTCTTCCTGAATCAACTACTAACTAACCGTTGACCCATCCTCATGTCAATATTCCACGAAGTCTTTCTTGGGTTATTTCCTTGCTCTTAACTTACGTCTCGCACTGGCTCCTTAATTATCAATAACATCTCGGGCAGGAGCCCTTACTTCTTTTCCTTAACGTCGCGTTTGCATAATGTTCTGGAATCGTAGCATATGGATAAGTGCAATCTCATCCCTTTCTCATTTTTATCATATTCTTCCTTTTATCAATCCATATTCCCCCCTTTAGGGGAGTACTAAGAGTTGGAGCTACGACGACCTGCTTATAGATGTTTCACTTCTTCATCTTTGGCATCCTTCCACATCATCGATAACTCTTACTCGCCTTACGCTAATCCTCCCGTACCAAGGATAGAAAAATCCCTTACTCACGAGGGTGAAATTTAATATATCTGGCACATACATCCCCTTAAGCTGAACTTTGCTCACATTGCTTGCTGTAGGGAAGCGTCTTCCTGAATGATCATTCTCTGAATTTCTCATGAATCTGTTTTTGTCGTCCATTATATTATTAGCGAAACAAAATCCAAAGTTCTTATGATGGAGACTATCATCAGTCACTCAGTCCCTAATTCATGTTTAGTTTATCTTGTTCACCAATCCATACTGGTTCTATTACTCCGAGGTCTAACTTTTCCTCTTGGTAATCATTCTAGAGTTGCGAATTTATTTCTTGGAATGAGGACATGATTGTATGACATATACTATTTTGTTGTCCTAAGGCCTGTCACTTCACGTTTATTCCTTCGCATGACTATAGATTTTGTAATATTGTCATCTTTTGATCGACTGTTGTCATCCATGTACCACATCTTACCCATAATTATTCATTAACTCTTTTCTTATTTCCTACTAACATTTATGCTTACCACTTTATTCTGAAAACTTGAACAAGACATTCTTTTGCTTTCAGCTTCCCTTTGCTCCATCCAGTGGCTCTTCAAGTTGCTTAACGTTTTTGCTTTAATAGGGACGCGAGCCACACTAAGGTAGTATATATCCCCTCAAGGCTTATAGTGCATGTCTTTGTAGTACTTATATCTGGCTGCACTATTTTAGAGTGTACCATCTGGGTGTCTCATAAAGAGATCTATTAGAACATTTTCAATATCCTTTGGAAATGTCAACTGACGCAAACAATTCATCCATCATATCTTCTTGTACTACTTCTGTTAACCCCTATAGGGAATATCTGGAATGGGTGCGACCAATTATATATACCTCTGTTATTATTGAATATAACTCAAAAAGCTTATGTTTCTCTGCCGCAATTATAAATGTTGTTAACCTTCATTAACTGGGTACCTCGTACCCTTTTTCACCTTGCTCCTTTTACTTACTAAAACTTGTACTTATCTTCTTAATCTCTCATTGTCCTTCACCACAAAGATGGATAGGAGTTCTTGCCTTAAGGCTTCTTATCAGGAAGCTTACACCTTTCAGACACCCATGATCTGCTAGTAAACCTCACATTTACTTATCGTAGGCATCATACAAAAATTCAATTCCTCTGACTCAGCTTTTTCTCAACTATCTCTCTTTCCGGATATAGGTATCATCTTATTACGAATAGGATTTAGGAATTTGAATTCCTATGACTGAGCTCTAACACACGATCTAGAGTAAGAAGAAAGAGTGACAATCCTAAATGCCTTGTAGCCTCCTGCTCATAAGTGTGGTGCACGACACACCCATAAACAAGACTCTACTAGACACGACTTGTAGACTCCCTAGGATAGAACTGCTCTGATACCACTTTTATCACGACCCAAACCGATGGGCCGCGACGGGCACCCGGTACCTTACTCAACCGAGCACCAACGTAACGTATCTTTCTTATTACATCATCATATACATGTGACATATGAGCCTAATAGGCCAACATAATCATTTATAAACTCAAAACATAGGCCGACAAGGCTGTACAATCTTTCACGTACACGACATATGTCTAAAAGCCTCTAAGAGTACATAAATGTCATAAAGAATGGGACATAGTCTCGCCATGCCAAATAATACACGTCTAAATCACACTAACCAAACAAGCAACTCCGAAGCAAATGGAGTGTACCAAAAACTTTCGCTGAGCTGATAGCCTACTTGGAGGGCTCTCGACCTGTCTATCAGGACCTGCGGGCATGAAATGCAGCGTCTCCAGGTAGAAGGGTCGTCAGTACGAATAATGTACCGAGTATGTAAGGCACATAAATAAATACATAAGAGACATGAATTATATATAGAGTACATGACTCAACCTGTAAGTCTGAATAACTTTGTAAATCATAAGTTACTTTTAGCATCATGCATATGAGTATGAATGTTATGTCGTGCATAAGTACATGTTTCATAACATCATCAGGCTCTGAGGGCATCCCATCATATCATATCGGCCACTGTGGGAAAAATCATCATCGTATACCAGCTGATCAGGTGGTGGTGCATATATGACGCCATAACCTTTCCCATATCCCATGTACATATATATGTGTACGCGTATATAACACCGTTTGAATACACATATATATATATATATATACGCGTATATAACGTCGTTTGGATCATATTTCAGCCACTGTGGGCAACATCATCATCATATACTAGCTGATCATGTGGTGGTGCGTATATAATGCCGTAACCTTTTCCCATATCCCATATAAATATATTTACATATATACGCGTATATAACGCCATCTGCTCATGGGTCAATGTGCATATGTAAATGCATGAAATGCATATGAAATACGTCGATAAAATCTCTCTATAAGTCATAATGCCATTATGCCTATGATTAATATCATGAAATAAACTTTACCAACATACGTATTTTCGAGACCTGTGAACAGAAGATAATAATAATTCACATGGGGAATCAAGAATATAGACAACCCTAGTATTTCTATGAATAGCGTAATTTATGGGGACCGTGCATTTGCTCGTTTCTTCTGTGTCACATAGATCATGCCAAAAATAAAGGAGGGATAGCCTTAACATACCTGGAGTAGGAAAAAATCCGTATGATATTCTTGGAAGAGGTTGCACCGTACTTCTTTACAACCGCAAACTTTTACGTTGATAATTATGTGCTAATGATTTTTGTTGGAATTGTTTGATTTCAAGACATTTTGCGATACTTTCATCTTTTATTTAAGTTCATATCTTGCTGAACGCTCAATTGTACCTAGTATCATTTGTTCCCCCTTCAAATCGTTGAAAAACACATCACCCCACTAATCTCCAGGAAGATACCTTCACCAAATTCACCTTTAAAACATTTCATATCCCTTTCAGTACACAAGAAAGCCTCTGGCAATTGTAGATGATTTCATCATGTAACAACAAGCGTATAATAGAAAAGACAAAATTTTCCCTTCAACATCCATAATATCCATGGGGACTCTTTGTACAAATTAATGGTCCACAAGATGAAAGAGTTCAAATTGGAGCATAAGCTGCTTAGAGAAAGAACACATCTAAATCTAAACAACAATGTAACAAAAATGGGTAAGCTACTGTCCAAGCACTATGTCAATGGTTTTCCTTTTCACATTTTGATTATATTTATCCAAGATAAAATAAATACCCTAATTCCTAGAAATGAAGTGTCAGGCCATTATCAATTAGGTTGCCACCTAATTAAAAGTGGCTAAGAGTCACTTATTAAGAAAGTGGCTTGTTTCCACGTCCCTTTTCCATTGCTTATCTTTAAAGACTTAGTTAATTAGTATTATCTTATTTAACTAGTTAATCTCTCATTAACCAATAGTCCACATAATTATGAACTATCTCAAATTACTTAAAATATTACTCACTTTTAATACACTTTACGTACCCTAATATCATGGTCATGTGGTACCTTGTATGGCACTAGCCCATAAATATCGGGTATTATGGCTCGAACCGTATTTTATTCCAAATTGACAACCTTCAACGAAACTCATTTTCCTTGATTCGTTTACCCTTTATCCTTCACGGCACATACTTATCGCTTGTTATAAATGGCATAAATGTGTATAACCTCAAGATAGTCTCATCCCCGAATATATGTCGATTAACTAAAGACAAAACTTTAACATACGAAAATGCAGGATGTAACATCTAATTTTCTGAGCTTCCATCAATTTACTTATGACGTATATTTACGTACGAAAATATGGGTTGTAACAGATATTCCAATATGGCAAATGGTAACTTCTCATGCCATTGCCTGTGATTTTCTACCATTTTTCTCAGTATCTTCTTGATGTTCTTGTTGGCTGCCTCCATGTCTCCGTTCATTTGAGGCCTGTATGCTGTGGAATTCTTGTGCTTGATTTTGAAAGTTCCAGACATGGCTTTTATCAGATCACTATTGATATTGCCGGCATTGTCAGTGATGATGGACCCTGGAACCCTGAATCGACAAACAATACGATCCCTGATAAAATATGCGATGACTTTCTGGGTCACATCTTTGTAGGACGCAACTTTAACCCATTTAGTGAAGTAATAGATGGCCACTAAAATGAACTTGTGACCGTTCAAAGCAGTGGGTTCGATTGGACTAATGACATCCATTCCCCAGGCAGCAAAAGTCCAAGGTGCACTTGTTTCATTGAGTTCATTTGGTGGCACCCATATCATATCTGCATGTATCTGGCATTGGTGGCATATTTGAACATACCGGATGCAATCTGTTTCCATAGTCATCCAAAAGTATCCGGCCCTGAGTATCTTCTTGGCGAGGATGAAACGGTTCATATGTGGGCCGCAAGTTCCAGCATGTATTTCTTCGAGCAATGTGGAAGCCTCTTTGGCGTCAACACACCTTAATAGTCCTAGATCAGGAGCTCTTCAATACAAAATTCCTCCGTTTTGGAAGAAATGATTGGACAACCTCCGAAGTGTGCGTTTCTGAGTGTCGTTTGCAAGCTCTGGGTATTCTCCTTTTTCAAAATATTCCTTGATATTGTGGAACCATGAATTTCCATCTGTTTCTTCTTCAACATGAGCACAGTACGCCGACTGATTATGGATTCTTACCGGAATGGGATCGATGAAATTCTTGTCTGGATGTTGTATCATGGAGGACAAAGTGGACAATGCATCTGCAAATTTTTTCTGTATTTTAGGGACATGCCGGAACTCTATCTTTGTGAACCTCTTCCTTATCTCTTTTACATGATGTAGATATGGTAATATCTTGGTGTTTTTCGTAGCCCGCTCTCCTTGTATCCGATGCACCAATAGGTCTGAATCACCAATCACCAGCAATTCCTGAATATTCATGCCGACAGACAAATTGAGTCCTAATATGCAAGTTTCATATTCCGCCATATTGTTGGTGCATGGAAACCTGAGTTTTGCAAACACCAGGTAGTGGTGACCAGTTTCTGATACTAAGACGGCTCCGATACCGACTCGCTTGAAATTTGCAGCTCCGTCGAAAAATATTCTCCAACCACCGTAGGCTTCAGCAATGTCTTCTCCTACGAATGTCACCTCTTCGTCAGGAAAATATTTTTTTAATGGTTCATATTCTCCTCCTACGAGGTTTTTGGCAAGATGATCTGCCAATGCTTGTCCTTTGACTGCCTTCTGAGTTACATAGATGATATCGAACTCACTCAGCAATATTTGCCACTTGGTCAGCTTCCCTGTAGGCATAGGTTTCTGAAAGATGTACTTCAGGGGATCCATCCTTGATATAAGGTATGTGATATAGGCACAGAAGTAGTGCCTCAATTTCTGAGCTATCCATGTCAGAGCACAGCAAGTACGTTCCAGCAGAAAGTACCGTGCTTCATAAGGCGTGAACTTTTTACTCAGGTAATATATGGCTTGCTACTTTCTTCTCGTCTCGTCATGTTGTCCCAAAACACACCGAAAGTCCCATCTAATACGAAGAGATAGAGTAGCAGTGGTCTACCAGGCTCTGGCGGGACTAGGACTGGTGGTGTGGACAAGTATTTTTTGATTTGGTCGAAAGCCTTCTGACAATCCTCAGTCCAGCTGGCTGTGTCATCCTTCTTCAGCATTTTGAAAATTGGTTCACATATCACCGTGGACTGTGCTATGAAGCGGCTGATGTAATTGAGGCGTCCCAAGAAACTCATCACGTCTTTCTTATTCTTTTGTGGTGGCAATTCTTGCATAGCTTTAACCTTTTCCGGGTCCAACTCGATTCCTCGGCAGCTGACGATGAATCCTAGTAGGAACTCCGAATGCACATTTTGCGGGGTTCAGCTTCATATTGTACTTTCGCAGCCGGTCAAAGAATTTTCTCAAATCCTCAATGTGATTTGTGACTTTCTTGGATTTGATGATGACATCGTCAACATATACCTCTATCTCCTTGTGTATCATATCATGGAAGATGGTCATCACGGCCCTCATGTAGGTGGCCCCAGCATTCTTCAAACCGAATGGCATCATTTTGTAGCAATACACTCCCCATGCTGTAACGAAGGCTGTCTTTTGTGCGTCTTCTTTGTCTATCCAGATTTGATGATAGCCTGCGAAGAAATCCACAAAGGACTGGAGATCATGCTTGGCGCAGTTATTAGTATGTGTATATTTGGTAGTGGGATAATCCTTGGGACTTGCTCTATTTAAATCCCGATAGTCGACACACACTCTGACTTTCCCATCTTTCTTCAGAACCGACACTATGTTGGCTAACCATGTTGGGTATTCAACTAGCCTGAGGACTTTGGCTTTGATCTGCATAGTGACTTCTTCCTTGATTTTGAGGCTCATGTCTAGTTTAAATTTTCTAAGCTTCTGCTTTTCTGGAGGACATATTGGATTGGTAGGAAATTTATGAGCCACTATGGATGTGCTCAAATCGATCATGTCATCATACGACCATGAAAAAATATCCTCATATTCTTGCAGGAAGCGAGTGTATTCTTCCTTTTCTGATGGTGAGAAGTGGATGCTTATGCGAGTTTCTTTGATGGTTTTAGAATCTCCCAAATTGACTACCTCAGTCTCGTCCAGGTTGGACTTAGGTTTGTTCTCAAAGTTCTCAACTTCTCTGACGATCTCTTCAGGTATCACATCTTCTTATTTTGTCTCTTCTGAGTCACTATCCTTATGTTGCGTTGTCTCATTACATGTCACAGTCATTGGTTCATCAAATTAAGAAATAGTAATGCCCGGGACTCGTCTGGCCTTGGATGGTGTGGCGGTCCAGTTTCTGATAATCGCTCCCCTATCCATTGTCTGAATGATAAGGCCCTCTTCCTCCTCCTCCTCTACTATCACATTGCAATCCATATCTTCGTCTTCCAAGAACATGCTCCTTAGCCCCGCCAAAGATTCTTCTTCTTCAAATCCCCATATTGTATCGGCCTGATGAAAGGATTGACTCAGATGTGGCATTGGTTTCTCAAGAGGGTAATAGGGACCACGCCATGGCAGTGACCAATCATCATATTCTTGCCAGGTATACGGATATCCAAGCCCAAAAGTTGTACCATGAAATTCCCGGGGAATTGGCTTGGTAATGCCTTGGAGTTTCTTCCCAACTCCTTTGCCGGGTTCATACCCCAACCGTACCAGTATGCTTTCTATTTTTCTGCTCCACCATTTATCTTTCTCAATTGCATTGACGCGCTCGATGTGGTGATAAGTCTCTCCACCCAAGTTCCTTCTGTTTTCCACGACCGGAACAATTTGATTGGTATAAATGGGATTTCTCCCATCTCCATGAATGATTACTTCTTGATGATTCTATTCGAATTTCACAGCCTGGTGCAAAGTGGACGCAACAGCCCCATCTATTCGAATTTATCTTGCTAGTTGATGTATGTGACGTTTAAGGTGAGGGAGAGGTTTGCCAAGTTGCGGAACTTCTCAAGCTGCCCTTGCAATTCTAGTATATTTTTCTCCAACCGTAAGATCAAATCATTATGTGCCGGAGTACTCCGACCGTCTGAAGTCTCAACATTTTCTGCATGTGTGGCGTTGTCTTTCCTGACACCACTCATATCATCCATTTTAGCTTTTCCTTACTTCTTCGATCACTTGGAGGAGGATAAGGTGGAGGGCCTCTGGATCTGGTATGATAAGCTGATGATGCCAGTATGTGCGAACCAACCTTAGGGGATGGGAATAATCAAAAATAAAGAAAAATAAGTTAGTAAGGATTCTGAAAAGGTATTTGCAGTATTTAAACACATATTGTGGAAATATAAATATGCGTCCTAATTTGGGACCCTCGTTGTGCCCGAGGTAGGCCTAGCGACATGTAGATTTGGAGAAATTTAACACCGATAACTGCCTCATTTCATTAATATAGTAAATAAGACGAACCTAAAGAGACAATAAGTAAATGAGTCACTACTTGTATTTTCCGTATTACATTTGAATTCTAAAACGACTCTAAAAACAAATAATCCTAATCTACTTGGTCCCAGAGGCACCTTCTCCAGGATTGGACTTCTTGGCTCCGTCAATCAGATTCCCCAGGTCGCGCATGTCCAGCAGCAAATACGCCCTTTCTAGGTGTTCTCCCTCGTAACCCTCTTCATTCTGACAGTCTATGACGTTTTTCCTCATTTTCCCCTCTAATTCAATTAGACCCTGCTCCAGATATTCCAACCTTTATGTCGATCTAGTAGCCATTTCCCTCCATTCGTTAATTGATTCCATGTAAATCTTGTGATGTTCTAAATGCCTAGCCTCGGACTCGAGGACTCTTTTGTGCAACCTCTTATACTTCACATGTGCTTCAGCAGCTTCATCTATGACCCTGTTCCCTTGACCAACCCCTGGCTCGGCTATTCCTGCTATGCTATCGTCTAACCATGATGGGTAGAAGTACACATGACATGTGTGGTATCGATCTGGCTCGATGGTATCCTTTTCCACAATGGTCTTCAAATGCCACATGTGCTGGGCCTCATATTTGTACGGAATGGCATTGTCTTGAAAATCTGCTTTGTAATGACCCATTTTGGAGACTTTCAGTATGACTTGTTTTCTACTAGCTTATCTCATGACCCTGATAGAAACATAGGGATATATGCCCCTTAACCAAATCAACAGAAAATGCGGAACATCCCTGGATCTGATGATGAATTTTCTAGTAGGGAACAACTCGAACATCCAATGAACCTTGTCCTCGGTCAAATTGTTGAAAACTTGTACCCATTCTATAGCATTCTCTGGTCGTGCAAACCTGTCTGGGATGAAGGTCATCCTTTTCGGATGGTGGAAAGCTATGTGATCATTTCATGGTCTCCGTTGGAATTCTTGGCGATATTGGCCTCTCTGAAGTTGTTCTAACAACCAAATCTGCAGCAACAAGTTACAACCCTCAAAATGTTTGAACCCCTTCTTGCAATGATCCAGAGCCCGATATATTTCTTCTACAGTCATTGGAAATATAGAATATGTTTGTCCCTCAATTATTTCCATTAAAGATTTGGTTACCATGGCCAACCTAGTGTGAATCCTGTCACATTGCCTTGGAAACACTATCATACCCAGAAAGCAGTCGATGAATATGAAAACCCTACGATGGGTCCAACCCAGGGAGGTGATGGAGAATTCGTCATGGAAAATACGATAATATTTATTGTGTCCATATCGTTCATAGAGGAAGTCAAAGGGTATGCATGACTTCTTCAGGCATGCCAAGTCATCATTCTTTCTCAGACCCATCATTTTCAGAAAACCCCTGGGAGTGTGATTTTCTGGTACTAAAAAACCGGGACTATCCTAGGGTAATCAAGCGAAGCCTCCTATTTCCTCCAATAGAGGTGTCATTTCTATATTTCCAAAATGGAATACAGCCTTTTCTCCATCCCAGAACATGGTAGCAACCTCGATCAATATGTTATTTGGCTGGATGTCTAATAAGGAGGGTAAGTTTCCAAGAACCCTTTTCACGTGATTTTTGTCGCTTGGTGCAAGGTTTTCCCACCAATCCAGCAATAACAGTGCTATATTTCGGACCATGCCGAACCTGGGGACTTCGTAGGTCATTTTCTGCAAAATAAACAAGGTTAGACCCTTTCCCCCTCCGTATTTGACTACTTAAACATTAATGATTAGCATATCGGCTTTTTTTCTCCAAATAATGCACATATCGTGATTGTGCCTGTTGGGATTATGGAAATCTCGGTGGTCTTTGGACAAGGTTTCCTTAGAAGGTTATTATGCGGGTAACATATTAACCGGTGCTAGGTTTGATCATGATGCATGTACAGTTATTGTCAGAGTACGATTTCTATAAAAGTCTAGACTGGTACCCCTAAGCGGACAACTTGAGAGAGAAAGACACGAAACCGTCGACTGCACCACTGATCGACTAGTTTTATTAGTAAATAAGCCTTTCCAAATTCAAAAAGGGTAATACATGAAGAGCGCAGAAACTCATCTAGTGCCTCTATGGTATTAATTACGCACGAGTGGAATATAATGTTGAACATGTATTTATGCAAAAGGAAAATAACACGTTGTCAAATATTTGCACAATGAAAATAAAATGCGGTATTGAATAATTGTAAAGGCAGGAAAGAAAGAAAATAAAGAGAGGAGTTAGTTTCCACAATGCAAAAGTGATAAAAACAGGAAAGAGGGAATTTAGTAAGTATAATGTTGCGGTCAAACTAAACGAAGGACGGCAAATAGTTCACATAAAGGAAAAATGGGAAAGAGATGTACAAGTATTAGCAGAATAATAAAGACACACTTATTGAAAAAGACTAATTCACAAAACAAGTTCATTATGGTAAGAGCCTAAGGATATCCCCAACAGAGTCGCCATGCTGTCGTGCCCCCTTTTTCTCGCGAAATCGGGTTTCGACATTTTGACAACTCCCTTTGAGAGAGTAGGGAAAAGGAATTGATTGTTAGAGTTGCCACCTAATGGATTAAGGTGCGTTAGGAAACCTATAGCAAATAACTCAGATTATACCATTTTGCATTACCAGAGATCGGGTAAGGGCTCAAATTACATTGAGGGGAAGGTGTTAGGCACCCCTCGAGGTCTACAATGGTGGATCCCGCCCGAACTTAAATTACGCGAATTAGTCTAAGAAAGCGAAGAAAATATTTAGTAGGGATGGGGGTCCTAAATTTTTTAGCCTATAAGATCACCCCGTGCAACATAAATAATACTTCGTAACTCCCCCAAGACGGGGGTGTTACTCCTATTATTCAGTGGGCACGGACTATCATCTCCTGCTACCCGATTATTATCTTTGAGTTTTTACCTAAAACTCTCTAGTTGATTCTAACTCGCACCATATGCGTGCACTACCCGTCCCCTTACATAAGGCCTTGGAGGCATTAGGACCTCTATTTAGGATGGTTCTAGACTAGGCCTAAGTTGCTCAAAAATTGTAAAACACTAGGCGAAAAGCAAAACAGTTAGGACTTTCTCCAATAAGGACATATATGGGCTCAAATTATCCTCCACATATAAACAACAAATGCACGCAACTAATTAACAGGTTTTATTAATCGTAGAATCCTATAGGCAGGATATCTATATGATGTTGAACAGGAAAGCAGTCGTATGCAAAATCAGTTTCTTAATGCGAGTGTTATGACCTACGTATATTTTCCTATTGATTTTAGCTCAGTATAATATCTGGGCGTTTTATACGATAATGAATAACAACAAATCACAAGCATTAGTCCAGAATTATTATTTAATCCTGTAGGAATGTTATCTAGGTGATTGATAGTGATAATCCTATTCAGAATTAGTTAATAGAATCCTAAAGGCATGATTTCTACAAGTGTGCTGATTATAACTCTATAGGCCTGATTTCTAGAATTGAGCAGACGTTTATCCTACATGCATGATTTCTAGAATTAAACTGATTTTTAATCCTATAGGCATGACTTCTAGAATTAAGCGGTATGAGCAGGGATTTATACACATTGATCCAGAAAAACAATTAAACCAAGTATTAGTCCTATAGGCATGGTTGCTAACATATGTTTGTTTGATAAATTGATACACCTAAAGGAAGGATTTCCAACAGATCATAGCGTTAGTCTTATAGGCAGGATTTCAAGTATGTAAACACAATATAGAACCTATACCATTTCAACAAACATGATATGAAACTTATAAGCAAAACCAACATCACAAATAGAGACCCTATAGGCATGATTTCTACCCGACTTTGCAAATGAAAATAATAAACTCTTCCGAATTTACTAAATACCCCAGAATTGTTTGTTACAAAATTATTACAGACCAGTTTAATGAATGAATTACATAATAAACTAAACTACAGAGAGCCTAAAACAGACCCAAATACTCCTGGGAAACCTAGGTCTTCAACCCATAACAACTCCAAGGCTCACTTTCACAGGTACAGAATAATCAGTGGTGAATGATTCACCCATAGCACATAGAACCCAGGTCTCTAGTGTGCCAAAGTACCCAAGGGCATCAAGAACCCAGGGAAATGCTCACACTAGAGAAAAAATGCCCAAAAATAGTTCAAAGGAGATTAGAAACCAAACCCCAATATGTCAGAGATCACAAGGGTCTCTCATGGAACTCGAGCAGTGCTCACACTGGGAGGTTAAGGATAGAATCTAAAGGACCTAAGAATAGGGGTTAAAGGTAGCATCACATAAAGGAAGCAATGGTCAAGGGACACATTTTAAAACATGTTTGATTTCAGGAAGCCAACATAACATAGTTCAAAACACAGAATAGTAGACATCAAGATTTGAACATATAGACAGAATTGCATTAAGAAGGCTAATTGGAAAGATTTGCAAAGTTGTTCATGCTCAGGTGCATAGTACTTACTAAGTTAAAGTCTTAAAGACCTAATTAGGATGAGTGTACATGTTAGCATTAAGGACATCTTTGCTCGGACAATATTTAAGCATGGTATAAAGGAAAAAAGTTAAATAATCATACGGAATTCAAAAAATGAAAGACATAATAAAGGATAAGTTATCAGGGTACATGAGTGAGAGAAAAAAGGGTTTAATAACAATACAAATTTTGTGAAGATTCAGGACAGGTGAACTGATAAACATCCTAGTATTACCCTAAAGATTGCTAAATTCAGGGAAAGCTCAGAACTAACAAGACAGCATACAGGAAACAAATTATAAGACATTAAGCTAATCCCTAAGAGGATTAATATTATTCAAAATAACCAGTCCCAGAACTAATAATATCAATTATAGAACTAAATAAAATCATATAAACATGAAATTGGCAGAATCATGCTCAGAATGAACTTTAAACATGCTGGATTGTAAACACAGGTCATAGGTGTATAGAAATAAAATGGTAAAGGGATAGTCATTCACCAGTTAGGAAAGAAAACAAGAATAACACTACAATAGTCGAGAGCCCAGAATATTTGGCCTTGGCTTTCAGCCGGCCAAGACCAGAAGTAAAACTAGATAGCAAAGAGTATACAGAGCTAAAACCCTAAGTTTTTAGCGAGATTACAGTGATTCGAGTCTGTCCTATAGGGGAAAGGGGAGGGGGTTATATAGTAGCATAGATTGAATTGAGTAAACAAGGAAATAGTCGTGAAATTAAACACGAACAAGGAAGCCATACATACAGAATCAGTAAATAATCAATTTTGAAGAAAAATAGGGTAAACCCTAGTTTTTTTTAGGAAAACTAATATTAACGGCATATACATAAAAAAGTTGCAAAGAATGAATTCAGACAAAAATAACATCTAAAATCAGAGAATCAGACTAATTTTAGGTTTGATCTAAAGGGATCTGAAAACCCTAAATTAGGGCCAGAGGAAATATTGACAAAAACAAATCGGCAAACATATAAGGAAACGAAGTATAAATAACAACAAAACAAGGAAAGAAACATGCAGAATGAATTTTGAAATCAATTTAAGAGAAAAATCGGTAAACCTATTTTTTTAGGAAAGACGTAGATCCCAGAAATTCAAACAATATCGGACTCATATAATGTAAAATCAAAAGGAATATAGCCCAGGTACAAGAAATAGAACAGAATGGGAGAGATAGTACTTTTCATGTTTAGGCAAGTACTAAGTAACAACATAACAAACCGACCAGTAGCAAGGAGATGCTAATATGGTAAAAAATAAGAGGGGAATCCCATTAAAATGGGGATTATGAGGGGATTTTAGGTGAAGGTATATTAGGGTTCATAGGGTGAGAGAGATGAGATGATATTAGGGCGGAGGACGGGTGAAATAGGATGAGGGTTACGGATTTGGGTTAGTTTAAAGGGAGGGGTTAGATATGGGCCGTTGATCTCAGAGATTAACGGCCACGATTAAAAGGGGGTTGGGTCGGGTTTATTTAGGCGGGTCGCAACCGGGTTAGGCAGATGGGTTCTATTTTTTTTTGGGCTAGGGTATTGAGCTAATGAAATTTGGGTATTGGGCTGGTTTGGGTAGCCTAGGTCTGAAAATAGGGGAATTTAGGGGCTACTAGTTAAATACCCAATTTAATTAATAAAATAATTCGTAAAAATAATAAATAAAATAGTGAAAATATTATTTGTGCATAAAATGGTTAAAAAAATTATTTATTACTATAAAAGCGTAAAAAAATTATTTTTGCATAAATAAAATAATCACAAGTATACATGGGCTATTATTGCAAATTATGCAATTTTAGCCTTAAAATACAAATGTAATTATAATTAATGCACCAAAAATATTTAAAGATTAATATGGATATAAATGATGAATTTTAGATGATAAAAACATCATAAAGTAATTTGTAAGGTAATTAATAGATAATAAAATATGGGAATAAATTGATTTAAAAATCTTTAAAAATTATAAGAAAATGAGGAAAAAATATTTGATGATGAAAATGCACTATTTTGAAAGTATATATGTATATTTGAAATATATGAGGGAAAAATTAGGTATCAACATATATACTATTTGAAAAAATATGAGGGCAAAATTGGTATCAACACGGATCTTCTCTTTTTTTTTTTCTCCAGCTTTTTGCTAATCTCTTGGCCTCACTTTGTAAACATATACAGAACTATGAAAAGATGTCCCTCGGAGCATATATAGGTACTGAAGTTCTTTTCTTGGTACTTGCCAACCCTACGACTATTGCTCTGTTTTGTTTCCTGCGTTGATTATATGTCCTTATGGCTTTAGTGCATCTAAGTAGGTCATACCGTACTATCACACTTACTTAGGTTTATTATTATCAAGGTCTTCTATCCAAATCCAGGTTACTCTCTTACTGCTTATCCCATATGTATAAATCTAAGTCCTTTAATGCTTCCTTATTACTGTTCATCTAAAGTATGGCATCTTTACCTCCTCTCATACTTTGGAATTTTTATCCAGCAATTGTTGATTCACCTTAATGTTGATCTATATCTAACACTGACAACTTGAAACCTCTTACGTAATACATTGTCACTAGGGCTCACATCTCACCGGGGAACCTCTAATGTGTTTTTCCTGATCCACCTAGGGGTGATACTATACTTCAATAACCGCATTTCATAGCATCCCAACGTGATTCATCTTATAGGGGTATTCTAATCAGTGAAATTCATGAAATCCCTTTTATTTATATTATTACTCAATCGAAGGCCCAAATGTCATCCTTTTATCTATCACAATTACATCCTTATTCTACTCCCAGGGCAACATTCCATCTCTTCCAACTACTACTAGTCTTTTACTCCATTGCATTTATTACGGCTATACTAAACTTTATATAATATATGGAAACCATCAACTCTCTTGTTTTGATGGGCTTAATCTCGAGGCCTTATATGTTCTCGTCACCTTCTCACTTACCTTTTCATACCTTTACTCTTATCTACCTAAAACCTTGTTGCTCTATTATACTTTAGCTTGCGACTTACACATATTAATTTATACTACTCACAATCTTCCTTTAAATTGCTAGCACCACAGATTTCATTTCGTGCCTTCTCAGTTGTCTTTAAATGTAAGAAATGACTTTTCCTGGTCGTTCTGCCACTTGTTGCATGAATACTTGGCTTATCTTGTTGCCCACGAATACTGGAATTTCCCGTGACTCATATGATCTCAAATATCACCTTTGATTTTTACTTTCCGTTCATTAGCCATGATGATGCCACTTTCTTATGGAGTGTATACAATATAGTAGTGAGACTATTGTTACACGACCATTTTCTTCTTTATGTCATTATGCTTAAGTTGAAGCCTTATTCCTTATTTCCTAAGCTAGTCTTTCTGTGTAGTACTTAAGGAGACCTTTCTGGCTCTTGTAAAGTTGCGAGTTTGTTATATTTTATACCTGAAGGAATTTTCGGTGTTCTTACTCACCTACAAATATCCTTAGCTACATACCTCTGTGCCCTTGGGCTCGTAGGGTTACTTCTGAACTCAAATTTTGATTGTCTCCTTAGTGGTACTCTTTCTTATTTTCGTAACACTTATACGATACATTTAATTACCCTAACTCATATCTGAAATTTTTTTCTTTTCAACAATTGAGATCTCGTATCTGCGAGACTGAATTCCCTATGGTGGGGTTAAACAAAATTTATCTTGCACGATCTGTTGATTTATTTATATCTTCTTGTCTAGCCATAACTAGACTCTTCCTAAATCAACTGCTAACTTCTCGTTGGTCCATTCTCACATCTATATTCCGCATAATCTCTCTTGGGTTATATCCTTTTCTTAACTTACCTCTCGCACAGGCTCCTTATTAATCAATAACATCTTGGGGGAACCCTTACTTCCTCTCCCCAACGTCGTCCTTGCATAATATTCTAGGATCGTAGCATATCTGTAGGATTTGAATAAATGCAATCTCGTTCCTTTCACCTTTTTACTGCATTCTTCCTTTACTATTCTATAGTTACCTCTTCATTTTTGGTGTTTTTTTTCTTTCACATCTTACTCACCTTGCGGTAACCCTTCTATGCCAGGGATAATTGATTTTTCTTACGCACAAGGGTGACACTTAGTGTAATTGGCACACTTAGTCCCTTAAGATTAACTCTGCTCACCGTGATTGCTTTTGGAAGCATCTTCCTGAATGAACTTTAAATGTCATTCTTTTGTTGTCTATTTTATTATTACTGGAACGCGATCTCTGAAGTTCTCACGATGTCGACTATTATCAAATCTTCCGATCCATAATTCATGTTTAATATATCTTATTCACTAGCCCATACTGATTTCTATTACTCTGGGAGTCTAACTTTTCCTTCTAGTAATCACGTTTGAGTTACCAACTCATTTTTCGAAATAGGTATATGACTTTATGGCTTATACTCTTTTATTGCCTCAAGGTCTGTCACCTCTTGTCTTTTCCTTCACTTGACTATAGACTCTATCACTTTGCCATATTTTGATTTACCGTTATCATCCATTTATCACATCTTACTCATAATGCTTCATTCACTTCTCTTCTTATTCTCCGGCTAATTTTTTTATTTATTACTTTATTCTGAAAACTTTAGCAAAACGTTCTTTCACTTTTAGCTCCCCTTGCTTCATCTCACTGCTCTTCGGAATGCCTAACATCCCCCCCCCCCCTTTTTTGTTTACTTGGGGTTGCGGTCATACTAAGGTAAATATTTATCCCGTCTAGGATCCCACTGCCTATCTTCTGAAATTTTTGAATATTCTAGTATTCATATCTGACTGTACTATTCTAGAGTTCACCATCTGGGTGTCTCACAAGGAGATCTATTACCACATTTGTACTATCCTTTGGAAATGTCAACTAATGCTAACAATCTATCCACAATTTTGGGTTACTCTAACCCCAGCTTGATCCTGATATCCAATCCTTCTCTTAAACTATATCTGTCAGCTCCCATAGAGAATAATTGAGATGGGTGTGGCTAATTGTATATATCTTCGTTACGGTTGAAAGTAACTCGGAATGCTTATATTTCTCTGCTTGAATTGTATATACTGTTAATCTTCATTAACTAGGTACCTCGTACCCTTTTTCACCTTGCTTCTTTTACTTGCTGAAACTTGTGTCTACCTTCCAATTATCTTATTCATTTTTATCATACGAGTGGATAGATATTCTTTCCTTAGGGATCCTTATCAAGAAGCCTAAACATCTTAGTACACCCATGATCTGCTAAATACCTCACATTTACTCAGCATAAGCATGATACAAAATCGAGTTCCTCTGACTCAACTCTTCCACAACCACATTCAATCTCTTACCAACTATCTTTATGGATGTAGGTATCATTATATTACGAATAAAATAGAATAGAGGAGTTCAAATTCTTACAACTGAGCTCTACCACACGATCTAGAGTAAGAAGAAAGAGTGACAGTCCTAAATGCCATGTAACCTCCTGCTTATAAGTGTGGTGCACAACACACCCATACACAATACTCTAGTAGACACGGCATGTAGACTCCCTAGGACAAAACTGCTCTGATACCACTTTTGTCACGACCCAAACTGAAGGGCCACGACGGGAACTCAGTACCTTACTTAACCGAGTACCAACGTAACATATCTTTCTTATCGTACTATCATTGGTAAATTGGCCAAATGGGTCGTCATGAGATAATCAGAATAAAACATAAGGGAATGCTGGACATAGGATGACCCAACATGATATAGAAACTTATACATGTGACATACGGGCCTATAAGGCCGAAATGATCATTTGTAAACTAAAAACATAGGCCATACAAATATCCATATACCTGACTTCTGTCTTCAAGCCTCTAAAAGTACATAAACATCATAAAGGTCGGGACAGGGCCCCGCCATACCAGTTAATACATGTCCAACTCATACTGACCAAATAGGCAACTCCGGAGCAAGTGGAGTGCACCAACACCTTTCGCTGAGCTGACAGCCTACTAAGAGGACTATCAACCTGTCTTTCAAGACATGCGGGCATGAAACGCAACATCCACAAGCAAAAGGGACGTCAATACAAATAGAGTACCGAGTAAGGAATGAAAAGTAGTATATAAAAGAAATGAAATAAATCTAGAGTAAAGTACTCAACCTGCAAGTTTGAATAGCTCTGTGAATGATAAAATATTTATAATGTCATGCACGTGCATGTAAATTTCATATCATGCATAGGTATATGCGGACATAACATCATCAAGCCTCTGAGGGTATCCCATCATATCATCTCGGTCTCTGTGGGCAAAATCATAAACGTATACCAATTGATCAGGTTGTGGTGCGTATATAACTCCATAACCTTTCCCCATACCCCAGATACATATACTATACGTGCATATAACGTCATATGGTTATGGATCAACATACATGTATAAATGAATGCAATGCATAAGCAGTAAGTCAATAGATCTCTCGGAATGTCATGAGACCCATGAACAGATGATATAATAGTAGTACATATGGGGAATCAAGAACACGGGCAACCCTAATACTTATAAGAATAAAATCATTCGTGAAACTTGCGTGCTTGCTCGTTTCGTTGTATCATATGGATCATTCCAAAAGGAAAGAAGAAATAGCTTTAATATACCTGTATGATCTCTTCCTTATTACTCAACCAAGCTCAACACGACTTCTTGCATCTACAACAAGTGAAATGATATTGTCGTTAACATATAATGTCGTACCATCGTATTGACTAGTCGTATGGCTTAAGGAACTCGGGAAGAAACTCCCATATTTTTAATAAATCCCAAATACCACTAAGGGTCATCAACATCCCAACAACAACAACTATAACCAACAATAGCAACAACAACAATATAATCCAATATGAGTTTTTCTGATTATCTTAACAATCATATTGAGCGGCAAGCTCGGTTTTGCTCATAACAATATATAAATTGAATCCAACTATTATTCCATAAATTAGTTTACAACCTTCAGAACATCATACTTATATGTACCATATTATTTCTAGTTTAAAACATCCACAAAATTCCTTCCAAAACAGCCCCATACATCTAGCACCTTAATTTTTATTGTCAATTACTTGTTTTTCATCTTTTCTTGTTCAATCAACTCAATTAACACCTAGAAAATCTTAACAAAAGCAGCCACAATATTATCAAATTATTTCTCACAATTTTCAGCCACCACAAACCATATATTTAGCCATAAAACAGTCCTACCAAAAAGACAACCATATACATGTTCTTTCAAGTGCTATATTATGGTTTTCCCCTCAACCAACACAACCAACACAAGATTAACCTTAGGCACAATCAAGAAGATGTTATACATACCTTGGACAGCAGCTAAAACTGGAAACCCTATCTCAACTTAGCTCATAATAGCCCTCAATCACACCACAACACCATAGAAGCATTCTCTTGTAGTCTTTAACACCTTTGATGATGGTTTGAGTTGATTTCTCTTGAGTTTGGTTCTTCAGATCTTGGAACAGTTATTGGAGAGCTTGAGTAAGTAATCTCTGTATTTTGTTATGAGATATAAGGGGATAATACCACTTATAAGCCCACCGCCTCAATTCTCCAAGCAGGTGGGTAAGCTGCAACTTGGCAGCTTGAGCAGTGAAACTTCGGACACTTGTATCCCTCCACTCCGATATTGTATTGATAACAAATTTTCAGTGTTAGAAACTAGACACATGAGGATTTAATTAAATATAAATATATCCCTTAAACTTTCAATATATTGGGAGAAAACAGTGTCGCAACCTGGCTAAAAAACTGCCAGTTTCTCCGAAGTGAGGCAACGTGACTTGGCGACCTTAATTTAAAAATCCATATTTCTCTACCCCGATGCCATATTAATAAATGGTTTGAACCATTGGAAACTAGGTTGCAAGACCTTAATTTTGGTATATTATATATCCCAAAAGGGTCTTTCATAACATATGAAATGTATTTCTCAAAACGTTTCATTACAATGCAAATCCTTAGTCAGTTTTTCCGTAACTTAAATCTGATTTTTCTCAAACTTTATACTTCATATAAAAACATCATATATAGTCATATAATGAATTTAAACTCATTTAAATCATGATTAAAAAAACCTCATATTCATCTTAACTTATTTAAGACTTCGGTAAACCTTTCTTATCCTTGTAGAAGGATTTCGTCCTTTTTGAGTTTATATTAGATAATCTTATAATGACAGTGACGTCTGATACAGGGTGTAACAACATTAAATCACTTTATATACTTTCAAAGAGGATCTTATTTCCTAGATTACATCAATTGACTTACGATACACTTTCACGTATAAAAACATAGGGTGTCGCAACTGAACTCTTTGGGGAGGCCGATGTAGCACACGATGTTTTTCCATATGAAGGCGATCACTTCTTGTTCGTGTATCTGGGAGAATGCTCCTGCTTCTACCCATTTAGAAAAATAGTTAGTTAAAACCAAAAGAAATTGTACGTTACCTTGCCCCATATGGAGGGGGTTGACGATGTCCATTCCCCACTTGATGAACGGCCAAGGGGAGGTGACCGAGGGGAGGTGCTCACTCGCTTGATGGATCATTGGGGCGTATTTTTAAAATTGCTCACATTTTTTCATGAAGTCTACCACCTTTTTTTCATAACGGGCCATTAGTAACCTGCCCGTTTGAGACATCTGACCAGATCTCGATTGCCGAAATGAGTTCCGCAGTGGCCTTCATGGACTTCTTCTAGGATGCACCGCGTTTGATTCGGGCCTAAGAATTTTTCCAGAGGGCCTCCATATGTCCTCTTGTATAGGTCGTTATGAATGATGTTTTACCTGGGTGTTTGTATCCAAAGCTTCTTGGCTTCCTTCTTATCATCTAGGAGTACTCCATCCTGCAAGTATGTAACAATACGGTTGTGCCAGTCCCAAGTTAGATTTATGGTCCTTACCTCGATTTGATCTATTGATGAGCGGAGGAGGGTGACTACATTTCTTTCTCCAGTTATGTTTTTAGTAGTTGCTGCTAATTTGGCGAGGTTGTCTGGTTCGATGTTTTGTGCTCGAGGAATCTGGTCGAGCTAGCATTCGTCGAACTTGAGAAGTAGTTTGCAGATCTAGGCCTGGTATTGTTGTAACCTTTTCTCTTTGATCTGGAAAGTCCCTATGACTTGGTTAACGAGAAGTTTAGAGTCGCAGCGTAGTATGACCTGTCTCGCCCCGTACTTGTGTGCCAGCCTTTATCCTGCAATCAAGGCCTCATACTCGGACTCGTTGTTAGCCATGTCCAGGCACCATATGGACTGGAAAATCACTTCGCCTGTTGGGACTTCGAGTACAAGTCCCATTCTGGACCCTGACACATTAGAAGCGCCATCGGTGTACAAAATCCATAGATCTTGTGTTTGTGGAGAAGCATGGGCGGCTTCTTTTTTTACTTCAAGCATTATTTTTGCGCTGAGGTCGGGGGCGACATGGATAACCTTCTCGATAACTCGGGCTTATGAAAAATACTTCTCAAGAAAAAAATTGTGACTACCAAGATGGGGTGGCACTAGAAGTAGGGTCTAAGCTTTCGTGAAGCTATGAACAAGGCCAGGGCAAATTTTTCGAGGTTGGGGTACCTCGTCTCAGTGTCAACTAAGGTTTTTATGATGTAATAGATGGGATATTGCATACCTTTATCTTCTCAGTCCAGGACCACACTCATCGCCACTTTGGATATGGCGAGGCAGACGAGGAGGTGTTCCCTAGATTTTGCTTTGGAAAGTAATGGTTGTGATGACAGGTAAGCCTTTGACTCCTTCAGGGATTGGGCACACTCGGAGGTCCACTATAGGCCATTGTGCTTTTTGAGTACGCCGAAAAACTTGTGGCATCTGTCAGATGATCGCGAAATAAATCTTGAGAGGGCGGCGATACGGCCAGTCAGCCTCTGAACCTGTTTTTTGGTGGTTAAGTTCTCTGGTATTCCTTCTATGGATTTGATTTTGTCGGGGTTGACCTTGATACCTCATTGTGATCATAGGAAACACAAGAATTTTCCTGAGGTCACGCAGAATACACACTTTTCAAGATTTAGTTTGTATAACACCTGAGTATATCGAAGGTTTGTTTCAAGTGGCCGATGTGATCTTCTTTCCGTTTGGACTTGACCAACATATCGTCTATGTAGACTTCCATAGTTTTGCCGAGTTGATCTTTGAACTTTTTGGTCACCAACCTTTGGTATGTCGCCCTAGTGTTTTTCAGTCCGAAAGGCATAACTCTGTAGCAGTACGTCCCTTTAAGAGTGATGAATGTGGTCTTCTCCTGATCCTCCGCTTCCATAAGGATCTGATTGTAGCCTGAGTAGGTGTCTAAGAAGCTTAGAAGTTCATGCCCGGCCGCTGCGTCAATGAGCTAGTTGATATAAGATAACAAGAATGAATCTTTGGGGCATGCTTTATTTAAATCTGTAAAGTCTACGCACATTCACAACTTCCCATGTTTCTTTTTAACTATAAACATATTGGCGACCCATTGGGGGTATTTTGACTCCCTGATGGAGCCATTTTCCAGTAATATTTCGACCTCTTCGCGGACTGCATCGTTATTAAGAATTGAACTTCCGCCTATCCTGCCTCACCAGGGGGCGGAATGGGTCGACATTTAACTTGTGTGTGGCGTTCTCCTTCGGGATACCTTACATATCTACATGGGAAAAAGCAAACAAGTCTGCATTAGTACTTAAAAATTGACGGAAGTTAACTGGTTCTTGAAGCTTGCAGCCGGTGTAGGCTCTCTTGCTGTGGTTGTTATCATCAAGTTGGATGGGGTCGAGGTATTCTATGGTTGATCCCGCGGCCTCTACTATTTCAAGATCTCTGATGACGTCCTCCCTTTCATCAAAGATCGACCTCGACCCTGTTAATTGATATGCCTCTTTTGCTTTGCCCTTCATTTTTTGGGTGGTCGTACAATCCAGGGCGATGCGGTAGCATTCTCTAGATATCCATTGTTCTCCTTGTATGCGTAATATTCCCTATGGGGTTGGAAATTTGATAACTTTGTACAAGCTGGAGGGCATGGCCCTCATGACGTTTATCCAGGGTCAACCTATTATGTCGTTATACATCGTATCCTGGTCCATGATATAGAATGTGGTTTCCAGAGTGACACCACAGGCTAGGACGGGGAGTGTGATTTCTCAAGTTCGTTCATCTTGTTAGCGTTGTGCAGCGCGACACTATCTTATCCTCGAGTTTCATTTGTGCAAGTACTCGAGGGTGGATAATGCATGTGTCGCTCCCATCGTCCAACATAATGTGTCTTACATTTGTATCTAATATTTGTAAAGTGATAACAAGGGCATCATAGTAAGGGAAAACCAAATTGTGGGTATCTGACTTATCAAAGATGATACTTTCTTTGGGTTCGTCATACCGTTCGTGAGTGATCTACGGTTTGAGCATGTGGGTTGTGGTGAACTTTACACTCTTGATCAAAGCGTCATCACCGCCCCCGATGATCATTTGATGCGAGTCGGTGAGGGTGGTTTCAGCTATCCTTGGTGTTGTCACATCCTCGGGAAAAGTTGGTCCTTCCTCGGTCACTCAACAATTCTTTGAGGTGTCCTTGGTGAATCATGTTTACGACCTTCTACATTAGGGCGATATAATCCTCAGATTTGTGACCTAGATCTTGGTGGAACTCGCAGAGGTCATTTGACTTTCTGTTGTTTGGGTCAGATCCCATCTTTTGTGGCCACTTTACTTTAGGTCCGAGCATCTCCAATGCATAGACTATTTCTGAGGGTGACACACAAAAATTGTGAGCAGATAATAAAAAGGGCATACCTCTCCCATTCCGGTAAGTCCCTGTCCTTGGTCTAGATGGGCCCTCTTCGTGGTAGAAGGGGTGCATATGGCTGATTCCTTTCTCGGTTGGGTCGTGGAGATGCAAGATCCATCATGGCATCATGTTTTCGATCCTTCCTGGATTCGACCTGTATCGAGGTCAACCGATGAGTTAGCCCATTCAAGTCATCTTCGTCTGCAAAGAGCTCGACATAATAGGCATTATGTATTTCTTCCCAAGTGGTTGGAGGATATTACAAAAGCCAACTTAATAATTTTCTGGTCACCTTTGAGCCATTCCTGTTCAGCCCGTTTTGGAAAGCTGTTACATCCATTCCTTTCGATACATTCAGTAAGGTCATGGCGATTTTTTGATGGCAAATATATCGTTCACTCTTGCCTACGCCTTTTTGGCCCTAGCATGGGCCGTAACGAACTTTTCGGCCATCTCTTCGAACAATTCGATGGACGTGCGGGTAGTTGTGAATACCAAGTTAATGCTCCTCCAATGAGGGTCTCGCCTAACTTTTTCAACAAGATGGAGGATACTTGTTCTTTGGCGAGATCATTGCCTTTTACCGCAGTGACATAGTGATTCACATGATCTTCGGGTTCGGTCGTACCATCATATATTTTCAGATAAGGCGGTATCTTGAAGGTCTTGGGTATGTCATGCGGTGTGGCTTCATCACTGTAGGGTTGCTCAACGAACCGACCATCATCTCTTTTTGGCAAGAGTTTTGGGGCACCCGGTATTTTGTCGACTCTTTCTTGGTGCTCTCTCATTTGGTCCCGAAGCATTTATTTCTCATTTTCCATTTCTTCTATCTTCCTCAGAATGGCTGTGAAGGTATCGTTACCTGCATTATTAATATTGTGAATGATACCTGTTACTGAAGGGAGAGGACCGTGCTGCTCGGCCGTTGTCTTTGTAATGTGTGTCCTTGCATTTTCTCGAGCTGCCTCCCTGTCACGACCCGAATTTCCCACCGTCGGAACCGTGATGGCGCCTAACATTGAACCTGCTAGGCAAGCCAACATTAATGTTTATTTTTACCTTATTCATTTATTTTTAACAGATAACAAGTGATGTAAAAATCAACAGAAATAAAAGAGCGGAAGAAAACAAAGTCTAACAACTTGATTAAATGCCATTACGAGAATCAAAATACTACACCCAGAATTTGGTGTCACAACTTCACGGACTATCTATTAATAATACATGTAAGGGTCTGAAAAAAATAATAATACATCTGTCTCAGGATAAAGAAGAGCAGAATATAAAGAAAGTAGAAAGGGACGCCAAGGCCTGCGGATGCCTGCAGGACTACTAGGAATCTCCAAATGGACTGAAGGCAGCCTCATCACTCTAGGGTCCGTAGGGTCCTGTATCGAGATCTGCACAAAAATGCAGAATGTACAGAGTAAGTGTCGAGCCTAACTTCGGCGAAGTAGTGATGAGGCTAGGACACGACAACCAAAACAACCTGTGCAGTTTAACAGTATACGGAGAAAATAATAACAACGAGAAATAAGCAGTTAAGCATAAAGGAAAGGGGAACATGCTGAGGGGAGGAAATATCAAATACTGGAAATAACGAGATAAAGTACAATTTAGGTATCAATTTAAGCAACAGAAATAGTAATACGAAAACAAGTGCACGTCATCACCCTTCGTTCTTTTACTCTCGTCCTCACCATCAGAATCAATATATTCAGCACGGCATCACCCTTCGTGCTTTAAATCACAATATCATGGAATGACATTATCCTTCGTGTATGATCACCCATATCATGACACGACATCACCCTTCGTCCTTTTAAAATCACAATATCGGCACGGTATCACCCTTCGTGCATTAACATTCACTCAAAATCTCACGCACGACATCACCCTTCATGTTTTCACACTCTTCCTCACCCAAACACATCAAATGACAGCAATCCAACAAGGAAATTAACAGAGTAAACAAAAATAGAACCATAACGTCCCGGCAAGGGAGCCAACAGTTGAATCAATACCATCCCCGCAAGGGAAAACAACTATATCCAATCTCACTTAGTACATAACTTCACGTAAAAATCTTCAACTGAAACCAATACTCAACACTATTCAATATCAAGGAATTTCCACCAACATGGATAACTATAAAGTGAAACTCAAGTATTACTTAACGAAAAAACCACATAGATCACAATATTCGACTCACGGGCATGCTTGACACCAACTTATAGGTACTCGTCACCTCACCTATACGTTGAACATCATACTTACACATAGCAAATAGGACACAACACTATTCCCTCAAGCTAATGTTAAGCCAAACACTTACCTCGAATTCCACGACCAAACTCAAGCCTCGATTACCGCTTTCCCTTTTGAATTTGACTCCAATTCACTTGTATCTAGACACATTTAACTTAATAACATCAATAAATGCGAAACAACTCAATCCCAACACTTAATTATAGGTTTTCTATCATGCTTCCCAAAAAGTTAAAAATCGACCCGGGCCCGCTTGGTCAAAACACGAGGTTCGGACTAAAACCCGATCACCCATTCACCCACAAGCTTGAATATGTAATTAGTTTCGGAATCCGACCCCAAATCGAGGTCTAAATTCCCAAATTTGTAAAATCCCTAATTATCCTAAAATCCCTAATTTCTACCCTTAATGAGCAAGATTTAGGCCTAGAAATCTAATGGGTGTTAATGGAAGTTGAAGAAAATGAGTCTAAGAACACATACATATGGTTTTGTGGTGAAATCCCTCTTCAAAAATTTCCCAAGTTCGAGTTTTAATTAAAGTGTTATGAAATTTTGAAGAAAACCCGTTTTTGCTACTATTTTAAGAAGACTGGACTGGCCTTCTATGCATTCGCGTGCCCTTGGCCGCGTTCGCATAGGCTTAATTCCCTCAGGCATTCGTGTTCGCGTCAAAGAGGACGTGTTCGCACAGTCTAACAGATCCCAATCCCCAGCTCCCTTCCTAAGCAGTGCGTTCGCACTAGACTAGACGCATTTACACAAGTTTGCCTTTGCCCAGCTGTGCGTTCATTGAGGTCGCGTTTGCATAGTGTATTTTACCAAACACCAGAAACCAGTAATTACACCAGATTTTCTATGTCCAAAAACACTCCGACGCCTATCCGAAATTTACCCGAGCCCTCGGGGTCCCAAACCAAACATGTACACAACCTCAAAAAATCCTACGGACTTACTCGTGCGATCAAATCACCAAAATAACATCTTAAACAAAGAATTTAGCATAGAAATCAAAGAAAAATCTCAAAACTTTCAAAGTTTCAAATTTCAAAAATACGGGTTTGAATCACGTCAAACGACCTCCGTTTCTTACCAAATCTTACGGACACAACTCAAATATCATATTGAACCTGTACTGCGCTCCAGAACCCAAATACGAACCTGATACCATAAATTCAATTATAATCAAATTTCCAAAAAAACTCTTATATTTTAGTAAAAGAATATCTTTCAAAAATTCATTTCTCGGTCTTGGGACCCTCCGGGACCGTCAAATCACAGGTCCGGGTCGGTTTACCCAAAATGTTGATCGAAGTCAACTTAAATTCAATTTTAGAGGCAAAACTAGCATTTTCTTAGTTTTTCTTATAAAAGCTTACCGGATATATGTCTGGGTTGTGCACGCAAAACGATGTGAGATAAAAGGAGGTTTTCAAGGCATCGGAACAGAGTTTTGACTTATAAAACAAGAGATGACTTTTTGGGTCATCACATCTCCACCTTTAAAATAAACGTTCATCCTCGAACGGACATAGAAAAGTACCTGAATCGGGGAAAAGATGGGGATATCGGCTCTGTATATCGGACTCGATCTCCCAGGTAGCTGCCTCGGCAGGCTGACCTCTCCACTGAACACAAACTGAAGGATAAATCTTCGATCTCAACTGACAAATCTGCCAGCCTAATATGGCTACCGGCTCCTTCTCATAGGTCAAATCCTTGTCCAATTGGACACTGCTGAAGTCTAACACATGGGATGGATTGTCGTGATACGTCCGAAGCATAGATACATGAAACACTGGATGCACATCTGATAAATTCGGTGGCAACGCAAGCCTGTAAGCCACCTCTCCCACTCTATCAAGGATCTCAAACGGACCAATGTACCTAAGGCTTAGCTTGCCCTTCTTTCCGAATCTCATCACGCCCTTCATGGGCAACACCCGAAGCAACACCTGCTCTCCGACCATGAATGCCAAGTCATGAACTCTGCGGTCGGCATAACTCTTCTGCCTGGACTGAGTTGTACGAAGTCTATCCTGAATGATCTTTACCTTATCCAAGGCATCCTGCACTAACTCCGTACCCAGCAACCGAGCCTCTCCCAGCTCAAACCACCCAACCGGTGACCGACACCGCCTACCATATAGTGCCTCATAAGGAGCAATCTGAATGCTCGACTGATAGCTGTTGTTGTAGGCGAACTCAGCTAATGGCAAGAACTGATCCCAAGAACCTCCAAAATCAATGACACAGGCCCGTAAATCATATCCTCCAAATCTGAATAGTACGCGCGGACTGCCCGTCTGTCTTAGGATGAAACGCTATGCTCAACTCAACTCGTGTGCCCAACTCACGCTAAACTGCCCTCCAGAAATGCGAGGTAAACTGTGTACCTCGATCAGAAATAATGGACACGGGTACGCCATGAAGACGAACAATCTCCCTAATGTAGATATTTGCTAATCTCTCCGAAGAATAGGAAACTGCCACATGAATGAAATGCGATGACTTGGTCAGCCTATCCACAATGACCCATACTGCATCGAACTTCCTCTGAGTCTGTGGGAGTCCAACAACGAAATCCATGGTGATACGCTCCCACTTCCACTCAGGAATCTCAATCTGCTGCATCAATCCACCAGGTCTCTGATGCTCGTACTTTACCTGCTGACAATTCAAGCACCGAGCTACATATGCCACAATATCCTTCTTCATTCTCCTCAACCAATAATGCTACTGGTGCTTTTCTCCCTCCGGTTCGTTGATCTGTGGGCATACGGGTCTTTTCCGGAAATAAAGGATTGCTACCCTTGTCCCTCACAGCACCACCCTTGAAGCTGAACCAAATTCTTTTGCCGCAAGTGACAACCGTTTTGGTACCTTACTATATGTTTGGCCTCCATTTCCTCTCTCTTCAATCATTGAATCATTATTCAGCGCTTTCTATCGCATGCCTCTGTGGTCATGGGGAGCAGCAAAAGATCAAACCCCACCCCACTCGGATCAAGCCGAGGAGTTCCAGTTCTTAAGATTTGGAAATCCTAGTGCGCTATTGCACCTGCTAGAAAGAACAGTTGAACTGCCATTGGCCCGGGTTCAGCCTTTACTTTGAATTCGAAAATCCTGGTACATTTTTGCGGCGTCCGGATGGATAGAATACCGGGAACTATGGGCCTCCTCTAATATCAACTCACGAAGTCCATCCACATTGGGTACACAAATACGACCCTGCATCCGTAAAACTCCATCATCACCAACTGTAACCTGCTTGGGATCACCGTGCTGGACCATATTCCTAGGGACACACAAATGAGGATCATCATACTGCCGGTCCCGAATACGATCAAATAATGAGGAACGAGCAACTATATAAGCTAGAACAAGGCCGGGCTCAGAAACATCCAATCTCATGAACCGATTGGCTAAAGCCTGAACATCCAAAGCAAGCGGTCTCTCCCCGACCGGAATATAAGCAAGACTAACCATGCTGACTGATTTCCTACTCAAAGCATCAGCCACCACATTGGACTTCCCCGGATGATATAAGATGGTGATGTCATAGTCTTTCAACAGCTCCAACTGTATCATCTGCCACAAATTCAACTCCTTCTACTTGAACAAATATTGCAAACTCTTGTGATCCGTGAACACCTCACAAGACACGCCATATAAATAATGCCTCCAAATCTTCAGCGCATGAACAATGGCTTCTAACTCCAAAGCATGAACTAGATAATTCTTCTCGTGGACCTTCAACTGACGTGAAGCATAGGCTATAACCTTGCCATCCTGCATCAACACTGCGCCAAGTACAACCCGAGAAGCATCACAATACACAGTATATGACCCTGAATCTGTGGGCAAAACCAACACCGGTGCCGTGGTCAAGGTTGTCTTGAGCTTCTGAAAGCTCGCCTCACACTCATCTGACCACCTGAACTAGGCACCCTTATAATTCAACCTGGTCATCGGGGCTGCAATAGATTAAAAGCCCTCCACAACCGACGATAGGAACTTGCTAAGCTCATGAAACTCCGAATCTCCGTAGCTGACGTGGGTCTAGGCCAATCCTTGACTGCTAAAATCTTCTTGGGATGCACCCGAATACCCTCTACTGATACAACATGACCCAGGAATGCAACTGAGCTCAACCAAAACTCACACTTAGAAAACTTAGCATACAACTAACTTTCCTTCAGAGTCTGAAGAACGACTCGAAGGTGCTGCTCATTCTTCTCCCGGCTGCGGGAGTAAATCAGAATATCATCAATGAAGACAATCATGAAGGAATCCAAATAAGGCCTGAACACTCGGTTCATCAAGTCCATAAAACAGCTGAGGATTTGTCAACCCGAATGACATCACTAAGAACTCATAATGTCTGTACCGAGTGCGAAAGGTTGTCTTAGGGACATCGAATGCCCTAATCTTCAACTGGTGGTAGTCAGATCTCAAATCAATCTTTGAAAATACCTTGGCACCCTGAAGCTGATCAAACAAATCACTAATTCGCGGTAATGAATACTTGTTCTTGATGGTAACCTTGTTCAATTATAGATAATCTATATACATCCTTATCGACCCATCCTTCTTCTTGACAAACAACACCGGCGCACACCAAATTGAGACACTAGGCTTAATGAAGCCTTTATCAAGCAAATTCTGCAACTGTTCTTTGAACTCCTTCAACTCAGGTAGGGCCATACGATATGGCGAAATAGAAATGGGTTGAGTTCCCGGAGCCAAATCAATGCAAAATTAAAAATCTCTGTCGGGTTGCATGCCCGCCAGGTCTGTAGGAAACACCTCTGGAAACTCACGGACTATGGGCACAGGCTCCATAGAAGGAACCTCAGCACTAGAATCACGAACATAAGCCAAATAGGCCAAACACCCTTTCTCGACCATGCGCCGAGCCTTCACGTATGAGATAACCCTACTGGAATAATGACCAGGAGTCCCTCTCCACTCCAATCGAGGCAACCCCGACAACGCTAATGTCACGGTCTTGGCATGACAATCCAGAATAGCATGATAAGGTGACAACCAATCCATCCCTAAAATGACATCTAAATAAACCATATCAAGGTGTAGAAGATCTACACTGGTCTCAAGACCCCCAATAACCACTACAAACAAACGGTTGACACAATCTACCACAATATAATGACCCACCGGTGTAGACACATATACAGGAGTACTCAAAGAATCACGAGGCATAACCAAATAAGGAGGAAAATAAGACGACACATAAGAGAATGTCGACCCCGGATCAAATAAAACCGAAGCATCCCTGCTGCAAACTAAAACCATACCTGTGAAAACTGTATCGGAGGCCTCAGCCTCAGTTCTGGCTAGAATAGCATAACAATGAGGCTGGGCCCCACCCATCTGAACTACGTCCCTGGGACGGCCTCCTGCTGGCTGACCTCTACCCCTAGTAGCCTGGCCTCCACCTCTAACTGTCTGACCTCCATCTCTGGCTAACCATAGAACGAGAACCCTGTTGTTGAGAACTGCTCGAGGGAAAAATCTAGCAATGTGCCTCTGATCGCCACAAGTATAGCAAGCCCTCGGCTGCTGACCCTGACGACCTGAGTAACCACCCTGAAAACTCTGAAGAGTGGTGCATTGATAGGAGCTGATTGTGCACTGTAGGGCAACTGATCAGAATACTACATATGGGAACCACGACCACCTGGAGCATTGCGGGAAACCTGAAATGCTGAATGAAACGGACTAGGAGGATGGCCCCTACAAAAAGAATCTCTGCCTCCAGATGAGGCGCCACTGAACCTACCAAAATGACGGGGTCTCTTGTCAGACCCTTGACCACTCCCCTGCAATAGAACCATCTCAACTCGTTTGGCCACATTGGCTGCATCCTAGAAAGAAATCTCACTCCCTTTCTCCTTGGCCATCTGTAATCTGATCGGCTGAGCTAGTCCCTCAATAAATCTCCTCACCCTCTCTCGCTCGGTGGGAAGTATCATAATAGTATGTCAGGCCAAGGTAACAAATGTGGTCTCGTACTGAGTGACAGTCATAGAGCGCTGCTAGAGACGCTCAAACTGCCTCCGAAGATCCTCTCTCTGAGTGATAGGAAGAAACTTCTTCAGAAATAGCTGAATGAACTGGGCCCAAGTCAAGGCCGGTGATCCAGCTGGTCTAGCCAAACAATAATCTCTCCACCAAGTCTTGTCGGGACCTAACATATGAAAAGTAGCAAAGTTCACCCCATTGGTCTCCACTATCCACGAAAAGTAGCAAAGTCTTGGCAATTTTTTGATGGAAACTATATCGTTCACTCTTGCCTACGCCTTTTTGGCCCTAGAATGGGTCGTTACGAACTTGTCGGCCATCTCTTCGAACATTTTGATGGACGTGCGGGTAGTTGTGAATACCAAGTTAATGCTCCTCCGATGAGGGTCTCGCCGAACTTTTTCAACAAGAAGGGAGGATACTTGTTCTTTGGCGAGATCATTGTCTTTTACCATAGTGACATAGTGAGTCATCGGGGTCGGTCGTACCATCATAAATTTTCAGATAAGGCGGCATCTTGAAGGTCTTGGGTATGTCATGCGGTGTGGATTCATCACTGTAGGGTTGCTCAACGAACCGACCAACATCTCTTTTTGGCAAGAGTTTTGGGGCACCCGGTATTTTGTCGACTCTTTCTTGGTGCTCTCTCATTTGGTCCCAAAGCATTTATTTCTCATTTCACATTTCTTCCATCTTACTCAGAATGGTTGTGAAGGTGTCGTTACCTACATTATTAATATTGTGAGTGATACCTGTTACTGGAGGGAGAGGGTCGTGCTGCTCGACAGTTGTCGTTGTAATGCAAGTCCTTGGGTTTTCTCCAGCTGCCTCCTTGTCAAAACCCGAATTTTCCACCGTCGGGACCGTGATGGTGCCTAACATTGAACCTGCTAGGCAAGCCAACGTTAATGTTTATTTTTAACTTATTCACTTATTTTTAACAGATAACAGGCGATGTACAAATCAGCAAAAATAAAAGGGCGGAAGAAAACAAATTCTAACAACTTGATTAAATGCCATTACGAGAATCAAAATACTAAACCCAGAATCTGGTGTCATAACTTCACGGATTGTCTATGAATAATACATATAAGAGTCTGAACAAAATAATAATACATCTGTCTTAGGATAAAGAAGAGCACAATATAAAGAAAGTAGAAGGGGACGCCAAGGCCTGTGGACGCCTGCAGGACTACGTCGGAATCTCCAAATGGACTGAAGGCAGCCTCCTCACTCTAGGGTCCGTAGGGTCCTGTACCGAGATCTGCACAAAAGTGCAGAATGTAGCATCAATACAATCGGCCCCATGTACTGAGTAAAAGTCGAGCCTAACCTCAGCGAAGTAGTGACGAGGCTAGGACACGACAACCAAAATAACCTGTGCATTTTAACATTATACGGAGAAAATAATAACAAAGAGAAATAAACAGCTAAGCATAAAGGAAAGGGGAATATGCTGAGGGGAGGAAATATCAAATAATGGAAATAACGAGATAAAGCACAATTTAGGAATCAATTTAAGCAGCAGAAATAGTAATACGAAAACAAGTGCCCGGCATCACCCTTCGTGCTTTTACTCTCGTCCTCACCATCAGAATCAATATATTCAGCACGTCATCACCATTCGTGCTTTTACCTCACAATATCATGGCACGACATTATCCTTCGTGCATTATCACTCATATCATGGCACGACATTACCCGTCGTGCTTTTAAAATCACAATATCGGCACGACATCACCCTTCGTGCATTAATATTCACTCAAAATCTCACGCACGTCATCTCCCTTCGTGCTTTCACACTCTTCCTCACCCAAACACATCAAATGACAGCAATCCAACAAGGAAATTTACAGAGTAAGCAAAAATAAAACCATACCATCCCGGCAAGGGAGCCAACAGTGGAATCAATACCATCCCGGCAAGGGAAAACAACTATATCCAATCTCACTTAGTACATAACGTCACGTAAAAATCTTCAACTGAAACCAATACTCAACACTATTCAATATCAAGGAATTTCCACCAACATGGATAACTATAAAATGAAATTCAAGTATTACTTAACGAATAATCACATAAATCACAATATTCGACTCACGGGTATGCTTAACACCAACGTTTAGGTACTCGTCACCTCACCTATATGTTGAACATGATACTTACACATATCAAAAAGGACACAACACTTATTCCCTCAAGCTAAAGTTAAGTCAAACACTTACCTCGAATTCCACGACCAAACTCAAGCCTCGATTACCGCTTTCCCTTTTGAATTTGACTCCAATTCACTTGTATCTAGATAAATTTAACTTAATAACATCAATAAATGCTAAACAATTCAATCTCAATGCTTAATTATAGGTTTTCTATAATTCTTCCCAAAAAGTCAAAAATCGACCCCGGACCCGCTTGGTCAAAAGACGACGTTCGGACTAAAAACCCGATCATCTATTCACCCACGAGCCCGAATATGTAATTAGTTTCGGAATCCGACCCCAAATCGAGGTCTAAATTCCCAAATTACTAAGATCCCTAATTATTCTAAAATCCCTAATTTCTACCCTTAAAGAACAAGATTTAGACCTAGAAATCTAATGGGTGTTAATAGAAGTTGAAGAAAATGAGCCTAAGAACACATACCTATGGTTTTATGGTGAAATACCTCTTCAAAAATTGCCCAAGTTCGAGTTTTAATGAAAGAGTTATGAAATTTAGAAGAAAACCCGTTTTGGCTACTGTTTTAAGAAGACTGGACTGGCCTTTTATGCGTTCACGTGCACTTGGCCGCGCTCACATAGGCTTAATTCCCTCAGGCCTTCACGTTTGCATCAAAGGGGACGTGTTCGCACAGTGTAACGGCCCCCAACCCCCAAGCTCCCCTCCTAAGCAGTGCGTTCGCACAGGTTTGCCCTTTCCCAGCTGTGCGTTCGCGAGCCAGTCTATGCGTTCGCATAGAGTATACCAGTCCCCTCCCTGTTTGTTCATTGCGTTCGCGTGGGTTACCACGTGTTCGCATAGTGTGTTTTACCAGACACCAGAAACTAGCAATTACACCAGATTTCTAAGTCCAAAAACACTCCGACGCCTACCCGAAACTCACCCAAGCCCTCGAGGCTCCAAACCAAACATGTACACAACCTCCAAAACATCCTACAGACATCCTCGTGCGATCAAATAGCGAAAATAACATCTTAGACAACGAATTTAGCATAGAAATCAAAGAAAAATTTCAAAACTTTCAAAGTTTCTAATTTCACAAATACGGGTCCGAATCACTTTAAACGACCTACGTTTCTTACCAAATTTTACATACACAACTCAAATATCATATTGAACCTAAACATGGCTACGAAACCAAAATACGGGCCCGATACCATAAATTCAATTATAATCAAGTTTCCAATAAAAAACTCTTATATTTTCAGTAAAATAATTTCTTTCAAAAATTCATTTCTCGAGCTTGGGACCTCGGAATTCGATTCCGGACATAAGCCCAAGTCCCACATTTTCTACGGACCCTCCGGGACCGTCAAATCACGGGTCCGGGTCCGTTTACCCAAAATGTTGATTGAAGTCAACTTAAATTTAATTTTAAAGGAAAAACTACCATTTTTCTCAGTTTTTCTTATAAAACCTTCCCGGATATATGCCCGAGATGCGCACACAAAATAAGATGATATAAAAGGAGTTTTTCAAGGCCTCGGAACACAATTTTGACTTATAAAACAAGGGATGACCTTTTGGGTCATCACACTCCTGGGCGGGCTTGTCGAGGATGCTGGTTAGCGTGCTTGTCAGCCAAGCCTCAAGTAGTTTTTTTACTGCCGGTGGCGCCTCGTTCGTTGTGGACGTGGAAGCTCCTTTATCGCGGGATGTTGTGATACTCTCGTGAGGGAGGGGCGATCCACCTCGCCTGGGGGAGGTTTTAGGTGTTAGGTGTTATGTCCTCGCCTTCTGCTTCAGAAACCTCATTGATGGTGTTCAAGAGGTTGGTGGTGAGATCGGCCACTGCCTTCATTCTTTCTTCTCTATTACCTGCCATGTCAGATCTGTGTGTCAAGAAAAAAGAGAGCTTTTTTTTTTGTGAACTGTGCTAGTTATAGATATAGAAGAAACTAAAAATTTAACTAGGAAATCTCCACAGACGACGCTAAATTTTTTGACCAAAAAGTGTAAATCTTCGGTTAAACCTAATTAATAATAATATCCCTGGGTGTATAACTAGTTAACACAAATAGCACAAGTTAGTGTTGGTGGGGGATTGAATGCAATGTGTATTTAATATTTCAAGAGGAGTAATGATGGAATAATATCAAGTAATAAATAACAATAACTGGCATAGAGAATGATTCACCCAATATTGAATGAGGTGGATGATTCTTCTTTCCGACAGTGACGAGTGATAGACAAATCCTAGAATATTGGATTTATATATTCTTGGATCTGATGGAAAAGTATGGAATAATGGATGGTAGAATCTTATTAGAAAGGTAGTGTTTGTATCTTTTATAGAGAGAGAGTCTTCTTCTCAAAAAGTGTTACTATCAGCAAAAATTACATGCCATTTCCCCTCATCTCTTTTTGTTTTTATATGAGACATATCCCAGTCAACCCTAAAAGTATAAGTACAAAGAGTATTCTCTTAAATATCCTATTACAAAAACTAGTCGTTAACACTGTCCTTGATACTTGACCTCGATGGTTATTGACCGCCCGACTATGAGCTTCGCTGTACAGAGGCGGTTCTAGGATTTAAAGGTGGCGGGTACCAAAATTTCTTTAATTGTACACCTTATAATAACTACTAATGTATAGTTTGTTCGAAACGATTGTCCGATTCATTTTTTAGTTTATTTGGGCAATTTGATAAGCACTTTATTTGAAAATATAAAAATTACATCAATTCTCCAGACCCTACTTATGGAATTTCATTGGGTATATATGTTATTATTGTCGTATGAAAACTACATCTTAGACATTAAGAAGCAAATATAATTAACATTTTAAAGAAGGAATCACACTTTTATTATTAATAATATAAGTAAAATCAATATTTTCATTAGGGAACTACATTTTTTTGTATGCTAAAAATAAAACCGATCAGAATAAGAAAAAAAACATCTTCAATAGATAAATTGTACCCCATAAGTAAATACAGAATTAGATAAACTACAAGATCTCAAAACTTAAAATCATAAATCTAATGCTTGCGAAATATTCATCATAATCTATTACTAAAGAGATTTAAATTGTATTTAACAATCATAGAATAAGACAAATTTTTATCTTATAGCAAAAAAAAGAAATTATAAATTAATTTTGATCTCAATCTAAATCAAGACCTAAGTTTTTTGATTTTGAAAGAAGAAAACTAAAAGATTTGAGATTAAGAGAAATGTTTATATTATGAAATTTTTAAATTTTGGAGGCTATTATTTGAGTGTTCTTGCTAAATATCACAGATAAAGTAATAGAATAGAGGGAAACAAATAAAAATAATAAACGAGAAATAAGAAATTGGGAGGTAGCCAAAAAGGAAAATAACTGGGAGAAAAGAAATAAAAAGCACAACGAAAAGGGAAAGTCAGACAAGGTTCAAGATAAATTCCAATATGAATTTTACATAAGAGAAAAACTTTAGAAAATGTCTGCCAGTCATGACACCTTTGTCTAGTTTGCGAATAGAGGTGGCAGGATCATATATTCAACCTAGTTTAAATTTTTTTATACATAAATATATGATAATTTTACCAACCGAGTGGATGTCATACGTTCCCCACCTATAATGGTGGATTCGCCCCTGCCGCTGTCTACTAATCAACCCCGGCCACATCATTTTTCATAATATCGCTTCACACTAAATTTCATTGAGGCAGATTTTGACCTATACAATTATAAGTGTAATATACGAGTCCTTAACATTTTAAGCTCCATACAGTGATGTTATGTCAATTGGAATGGAGATTGTGTTATTTTGGCCCATTTACAGGTTAAAAAAAATGATAAACTAACATATATCCCCAGAAATGATTTTATTATATTTTTCAAATGACAAGTTTAATGACAATTAAGATATTTTTCTCTGACGAGCAAGTGAAAATACGAAAGACAACAAAGCAAAGACATATATCAATTATTGAACTCTCAACTACCCTAACCAAAAAATAAAGAAAAAACTCTCAACTACATTATCGACATACATATATAATTTACAAGGTAGCAGGTTAGACATTTTACCGAACGTGTTCCAGTTTTAATACACCAAGTATAAAAATACTAAACGTATATATACTATATAATTTTAGGTAAAATATATTTAATATCTATGTGGCTCGCCACTGGTTGTGGCACCTCGTCGTTCTGAATTTTGTCTGCTGGTTCTCTCCCCTCTCAAATCCAACTGGCACTCTCTTCCAACTCTTCCTTCTGGACAAAATAAACACTATATCTGCTCTAATCTTTTTAAACTCAAGTGGTTTAATTAGTTTGATATCTGTTGCCTATTGATTGTTTTATGTTTTAAAATACGCTAATAGCCAGTTTGGCCAAGTCGGAGAAATTAACTTCTTTTGAGAAGAGATTTTTTCAAAAGTGCTTGTGAAAAAAGTAGTTTCGGAGAGAAGCAGTTTGTGTTTGGCTAATTATTCTAACAAACACTTTTAAACAATAATGCGTGTTTGACCGAACTTTTCAGAAAGTACTTTTAAATATCAAATTACGAATAAGGACATGAATAAATTTACTTAATCGTTAATATTATATGTAAATAAATAATCTCAAAATTTATTATTACATGCAATAATTAAATATTTTCATTTTATTTAAGTAAAATATGAAAATAAAATTTGAAAGTACTTAATTCTTTTAATATAAATTAAATATATTAAAAATCATTCAACAAATATAAAAGCATTCACCCCTAAAGTCACTATATATTAGAAAGCTATCCTAAAAATAATAAGAAATATTTATACATTAATATCCTAAGTGTTAGGTTTAACGATTATTTTGGTATATATTATATTTTGTTAAGAGTATTTTTGCTAAGACGAAAAGTCAAAACTGCTTCTGCTTCTGCTTCTGCTTTTGGGAAGAAGCTACTTTTTCTGCTTCTTAAAAACTACTTCTGATTCTTCATAAAAATACTTTTTTCCCAAAAAAAAAACTTGACCAAACACCTCGAGTAAAAAAAAAATACTTTTAAAAAAATATATTTTTGACCTCTTAAAAAACTTCACCAAAGAGGCTATAAGTGGAAGTTGCTTTAAAGAACGGATTAGAAAAGTTTGTTGTGGAGTTTTCCAGATAGTGAATATTCCTATCTATTTTAGAAAGATAAATCAAATCAATGTGTTTTTCTAATTCCCAAATAAATTTGAATTTTAGACTTTAGTTAACATGAGATACATCAACTGATTATAATAGCTCCACGAACCACGAGTTATGGAGGGACTACACGTGTTCAATTTCTTGTTAACCTCCTAAGAGAATGGTTATCCATGGATTATCGACAATCTAAGTGGACAATATGATTCTTATTTATATTTGACCTATTTTTAAAAAATTCAATATTCAATTTAATTTTTAAATGAATAATATAAATGAATAAATATATTATTTTATCCATTTGTCACCACTAGTTATTGCTATTTGCTTCAATATTCTTTGCTTCTTGTCCTCTCACTCTGTTATTTTAGCTTACTTTGTGAAAATCTCATTCATGTTTTTATGATAGGTTCAATCAGTCTCGTGACAGAAGCAAAATTGTTTTATTTTATAAATAAAACAAAAAAAATTAGAAAGTACAAATATAGGAGTATTAGAATTAAAATACCACACTCATGGCCTCTTTACAATTACTACATTGTATATCAGGTCAAATTTAGTAAGTGTAACGTATTAGAGAACACTTTTACATTTATTACCAACTGAATCCACCACACACCAAGATGGTGCATAATTCAACAATTAGACGAATCAATGGAAAAAGGAAAAGAAAATGGATAATACATAATTAACTTAGTAGTAGTTCCACGTTATGTCACGACCCCAAATTTCCACTTTCGGAACCGTGATAGCGCCTAACATTTCCCTTGCTAGGGAAACTAACGTTAGAGGATTTTAAAGCTAATTTTAATCAATTTCAATAAGTAAAATCAATTAAGCTGAAATGAAGCTAAAACTAGTGCGGAATAACATAAGAAACCAATAATATCTAAGTACAACCCGGATCTGGAGTCACAATTAACGAGCTTCTAGAGTCTCCATAAACAGGTTTGAAATAAATACAACTGTCTTGAACGAAATGAACAGTAAAATGGGGGAAACGAAAAGGGTGCTTTAAGGTCTGCGGATGCGAGTAGATCTACCTCGAGTCTCCAAAAGCAAATCCAAGCTGAAACGCCTCACGGACAGCTGGGACCAGTACCAAAATCTGCACAAGAAGTGCAGAGTGTAGTATGAATACAGCTGACCCAATGTATTCCGTAAGTGTCGAGCCTAACCTCGACGAGGTAGTGACGAGGCTATGACTAGACACCCACGTAAAATAGAGCTGTGCAGATAACAATATACATACAACATAACAACAAATAAAAGCTAAACATGTGATTTTGGGAGGGAACATGCGAAAGGGGTACAAGATACGATAAATACCACAGGGAATGATAACAAGAAACAATCAATAAGCCTTTAACTAGCAAAACGAATAAACAGAATGAACAAAACTGCATGACATCACCCTTCGTGCTTTTACTCTCAACCTCACTATGAAACAATAATAACGGGACATCATCACCCTTCGTGCTTTTACTCTCACTTTCATCATAAATCAATAGATACATCATGGTATCACCCTTCGTGCATTAACACTCTTATATGACACGGCATCACCCTTCATGTATTAACACTCTGCCTTACCATATAACATTCAACATATAACAAAAGGGAAAATAGAATAAGCAAGAACATGCCTCAGATCAACAATGTTTCCACAATACCAACCTCAACTTCGGAAAATAATGCAAAATTATCTCAAATAGCTCATAAATGCGAAAAGAACGATCAATTTAGTAATTAACTAGCCTAAGCATGGATATCATGATCAAAGAAATAAAGAAATTATAAGAAACAAGTCCTACCCGCATGCTTTGACCCAACAACAATGCATATGTACTCGTCACCTCACATATACGTTGTACTCGACATCTAAACATGTAGTAAATAGGCAAACAAGTCTTAATCCCTCAAGTCAAGTTTAACTACGATACTTACCTCGCTCCAAAGACCAACTCAAAGCTCAACCAAGACGTTGCCTTTCGAAAATCCTCTGAACCAACCAAATCTAGCAACTTATCAACCAAACGATTCAAAACAAGCCTTAGGAACTACGCAAGAATGAAAAAGGTTTAATTTAGGTGATTATTGAAAAAGTCAACAAAAGTCAACTCTCAGGCCCGCTTGGTCCAAACTCGAAATTTGGACCACCTAGCCTAGTTATGTAATTTGTTACGAAATTCGACCTCAATTTGAGGACTAAATTCCAATTTTATATAAATTCCTAATTCTTCCCAAACCCCAATTTCCATCATGAAAATCCTATATTTTAGGTTGAAATCTTATAAAATATAATGGAAAATTGAAAGAAAATAGGTTAGAATCACGTATCAATGAATTGGGGAAGAAGGGCACTTGGGAAAATCATCTCTATGGTTCCCTAGGTTTGAAATTTTGAAAAAATGAAAGAAATTCCGTCTAACTCAATTTTTATACAGCTGTAGATGTCGCAATTGCGATAACTTGTTCGCAATTGAGAACTCCCCTCAGAATCCCAGTAACCACAATTGCGATAAAATGGTCGGAAATACGAACCATAATACCCTCACAGCAGTGAAACCCCAGCAGATGAACTACGCAAAAGCAGTGAAACCTTCGAACAACACTGCCATGCAATATC
>ML330980.1:0-16941 GCA_005239505.1 Nicotiana paniculata
GGGGAGAGGGGGGGTGTGGAGAGGGTGGGAGAGAGAGAGCAGTAGTTGAATAGGTCTCGTGAACTAGAAGAAAAAAGGAAAGAACAAAAGAAGAATAAGAAGCAAATCAAGAGATGCATAAAAGTAAGAATCATTGGAGAAATAAGATGGACCTCAAATAGCAGAAGGCCATATTTTTACTCTTTTTTTTAATATTCTTTAAGGTCAACACCAAATCCTAGCCCCGCTTCTCACTTGGATTGCTTTACATCCGCTGCTTGATACACTCGCTTCTCTGAAGTCACATTGCGTCGCCCTTGAGAAGCAACAATCCCTTGCCTTTGTGTTTCTTCATTGCTTCAAGCAATGAAGCAATTGTTTTTAATAACACTGGTCTTGCTTTTGTTATGTCCTTCACTGTCTTCTTGTTGATCCGGTTATCTCTAGTTCAAACTGATGTACGTTATGCGTGGCAGATGGTTGAAGCAAGGTTTAAACAACTTCTTCATCACTCTTCTTTGCTTCTCAAGAAGAAATGGTTATTTGGCATAATAGATGAGTTTATCACGAAGCAGCTTCCTCACAATGTTACTTGGGGGTTGAGCCTGTTGTATGCTATGGAGCACAAGGGAGACCGGGCTTTGACATCAACTCAAGGTGATACCCAGGCAAATTATGAATTTGTGTATTCTTATACTGTTGTGATTTTATGTTCAAATTATCACTTGTTATTTCTTTGTCCCATTTCTAGGTGAACTGGCTCATGCCCTGCGCTTTTTAGCATCTGTTGTGTCTCAGAGCTTTTTAGCTTTTGGTGACATCCTGGAGCTCCACAAAAAATTTGTCGAGCTTTCTGGTGGTATCAATAGAATTTTTGAGCTTGAAGAGTTTCTCGATGCTGCTCAATATGGTGGGTGTGAGTTTTGACATTTTCATTTCTCTTGTTTCTGTTTCTTCCAAATTTCAAATGCTGCACTCTGGTTGTAAGCTTCAATGACCTTTATACAGCAGTTAACAGTTCAGGTCAAGCTTTTTGTTGTGAAACCTTTTGAGTTGACCTTATTCAGAAGGCTCGATGTGGTCCAGTATGTATGATAGGTCTGTTTGAGTCCATTGCAATAGTGCTGTAGATGTCACAATTTGTGTGTAATGGAGAGGCTACCATAGTATCATGAACATGGTAAAGAAACTGAAGATAGATAGATGTAATATTAGGTTGTTTGTGATATTAGTAGGTATGCAGAAACACTTGGTAGCGGCGCTGATTGCTTGGGATGATAGTATTCATGTTGAAGATGCTGCAACTAGGTTATGCTAATGAATTTTAGCTATAAGATTGAAATAGCAAAACCAAATAGCTGACGCTAAAGCTAATTTTTGCTTCTGATAAAAATTATCCACCACTGCTCAGGACTGTCTAAACCATTCAATTGGTAACATTACAAGATAGTGATATTTCCTTTTCGAATTGCTTTTTGCTAGAAACTGCTTGACTAGTCTGCTGGTGTTAGTATAGTTTTATGGTAGTGATGCTTCTAGTACGCATGCAGAAGTACCTGTGGGCGTTTCTTCACCACCTTCCTCCGAGGATGTAATTTCTTTCTCTGAAATGGACATCATTACACCCGGACAAAAAACCTTGGCAAGGAAGCTGACATGTGATATAGTGCAGGGGAAAAGCCTTCTTGTTACTGGTTAGTGGCTCAATGACCTCTATTTATTTACTTTCATACAGATTGATACTTATTTGCTCATTACTTCCTCTATGAAGGCCCTAATGGAAGTGGAAAGAGTTCAATCTTCAGAGTGCTTCGTGGTTTATGGCCAGTTGTGAGTGGAAGACTAGTCAAACCCTGCCAGCCGCTTAACACAGAATTGGGAAGTGACATCTTCTATGTACCGCAACGACCATATACCTGCTTAGGAACCCTACGGGATCAAATCATATATCCTCTTTCGCGTGAAGTGGCAGAGAAAAGGGTACTGGCTTCTTTCCAAGAAGGTACTTTTCTCGCTATATTGTATTCCCCCTCCCTGTTTATGAATTGGCTTGCTGCTAGTCTGTTACAATCTGTACTTGAGGTAAACTCGTTGAAAATCATATAGCTAACATAGGAAAGCGGTGATTTCTAATTGACGGGGTTATGTGATTTTATAACTTTTCCGGATGTATATAGGTGATACAATAATTTATTTTGACATGGAGTTCTATTAATGTCACTTGTTTTATTTAAAAAAGGATCCAAATGTGGAGGACTGTTTCAGGTTTATGCATACAAGTTTGTTGTGTTTTTTCAAAGGGTTATAAAAATCCGTATGATTTCATACTTGGTTTTCCTTGAGCAGTTGCAGAACTATGTTTGTGGCTGTTAACTAATAGGGGATGAAGTAATTATTATATAAAAGACATGGATGGCTTTTGCTTGTGTTCCAGTTCTCATTGATTTAGCAGGTACCGGTTTTGATGCCAACGTAATTGCCTTCTCATTGACTTATCTTGTGAACACAGGTCAGAAACCTCTAGGGTCTGCTAACATTTTGGATTCACATCTGCAAACAATTCTTGAGAATGTGAAATTGGTCTACCTTTTAGAAAGAGAAGGTGGCTGGGATGCCAACCAGAACTGGGAAGACATTTTATCTCTTGGAGAACAACAGCGATTAGGAATGGTGAGCTCAATTTGACCCAACAACTTTACTGAGAAATTTAGTTTTCATTTTTTATTGCGTTTATGCTAACTTGATATCTACTTATGACAAGGCACGCTTATTTTTTCACAAGCCACGGTTTGGAATCCTTGACGAATGTACGAAGTAAGTAAACAGGAGCTTAGTGTCTTCCAATTTTACGAAAAGCCTTTCTATACCTGACCTGCCGTTTCCCTTTCCATTCGCAGTGCTACTAGTGTTGATGTTGAAGAACACCTTTATAGGCTTGCTACAGATGCTGGCATTACTGTTGTTACATCCTCACAGGTTTGCATCTGGTCCTCTTATTCTCATTGCTCTTTCTTATAGCGCTAGCACTCCAAAACTTATCCAAATCTTTCCTGGCGATGTTTTTCCTCAGCGCCCTGCTTTAATTCCATTCCATTCTGTGGAATTACGGTTGATTGATGGTGAAGGCAAGTGGGAGCTCCGATCAATTAAGGCGGATGAGCGGGAAGGCGAACCAAATGACATTCCTTTTAAGAGGTAGTTGGCAAAGGTCTATTAAATTACACAACAATTGTGACTATGATTATGTATTCCAATGTTGTGAAAACGTTCTTGGACGGGTATAGAGGCAATAATGAATTAATTATGCATGTATTACATTGTAGCTAGGAAACTATACAGTTAGGGTATACCAATATTGAATTGTTTCTTGTAATATTTCATATAGGAAAACGAGTTTCTGTATAGGCAGTTGTTCTGATTAAGCCTTTGTCCCGTCGTTGTAAAAGGCTTCTACCTGATCCAGCCCCCATGAATAAAAATGGCAGGTAGAATTGAGGCTGATGGTTTTTATTCTACATTTAACATTATATATAATATTAATCAGCAGGCAATAGGTGTACCCATATCCTTCTGTTCTGGAATTTATGATGTTTAATTGTTTATGCGTAGAACTCACTTGTTGCAATATCGGGATTTTAGTAGGCAAATTACACATTTGATTGGTCAGCCAAAAATAATTGCATATGCTAGCCAATATTCTAGTCATGACCCTTTGGACGCGTCCCGTGGCGTCCTGGCAAGCCTCCCAACGCCTAGCGCCACAGACGGCCCCGTGGTCTTGGCTGCGCCAAGTGAGAAGCGCGCAGTTGCCTTTGTCGCTCCATCGATATCCCTTGCCAGCGCCCAGCCGCAAGGAACTGTCAACAACGTTGTGCGTGCAAACAACGCTGCGCAAGCAGATCGTGATGCCAAAGATAAGGTTGTTGACAACGGACCTGTTTCTACCTTGTAGAAAACTAAGTCCTTTTCATTGTAAATATAAAGTAGTTTTATTCCATGTATTTTCATTATGATTCTCTAGCTTATTTAGGTCAAGTCTTGTAACTTTGGTTTATTTCGTTTAAGCATTATTAGGGGATCAAGCATTTAAAACTTTCTAGCAAGCAAATAATTTTCTGTACTGGTGTCTCTCCCCCATCGACACCGTGTTGCCCTTTTGTAATAGCTTTCATTAATGCAATCAAGTTTTCTTTCAATTCTCATTTCTGTTTTCTCAATTTCTCTTGACATTAGTTTTCCCGTACGACACTGACAATCTCGTCTAGCGTACGGAGGGGACCTCAGTTGGCGAACAACAACTGCACTGGCATCAGTTGCTTAGCCTTACGTCGCCCTTCCAAGGAATCTCAGGAAGGTGTCGCGTAACAATTGGTAGACTCGATATCGGACGAGGGAACGCATTGCCATTACCACCATTTCTGATCATGGTGAATCATGGGGACCACATTGCGGCCCTTGAAGAGACGGTTGACGTATTACGGCCCATCGTGGATACAGTGCCTGAACTAAGAAACAACCTAGTGCAAAGGTTGGACGACCTGGACCACAGAATGCTCCAGGCCGAAGTTGACATAGAAAACATCAGTTGCGACTCTGAAGGCGACCGGCAAACGGCATCCACAGAGGCAGCCGGATTTTTTGGTAAATTCGAGGGCCTCCAACATGAGTGCCGAGGATTTAGCCTACAGGGCACAAGAGGCAGACAGGATGACTGCCATGCAAGAAACTATTGACAACTTGACAGGCCAGCTCAATGTTGTCAATGCTGCTTTACAAGGCTTGCTTCGAGGAGGTAGAAACCAAATCAGAGGTTCTGTGAACCTCGCCTATGTGGCACAAAAACTAAAAATTCCTGAGCCAAAACCATACAACGGAGCTCGAAATGCTTAAGAAATGGAAAACTTCATCTTCGACATCGAACAGTACTTTGATACCGTAGGAGGCCTAAGAAGCTAAGAAGATAGCAACTGTTGCCATGTATCTTCAGGGTGAAGCTAAACTCTGGCGGCGGGGGAATTACGAAGCCATCAGGACCGGTGAAGATGCTATAGAGACATGGGCAGAACTAAAGGCAGCCATATGCTTACAATTCTTCCCCGAAAATATTGAGTACAATGCAAAGAGAAAACTACAGGAGCTCCGCCAGACCAAATCAGTGCGGGATTATGTGCGAGAATTCTCCGCGCTCATGCTGAACATACGTGACATGGGGGAAAAAGACAAAATCTTCACATTTCTGGAAGGGTTAAAACCTTATGCCCGTATGGAGCTACAAAGATAAAGGGTAGATACCCTACCCAAGGCGATCCAAGTTGGGGAATGCCTTGGGGACTATCAAGTGGAAGCTCTAAAGGATAGGCCTGAACCGCCTGTCCGAGCGGGATACAAAAGGGGCCAACCTAGCAATGGTGACCCTAGCAGAAGTGGGGGAATCAGAGTGCAACCAAATCTAAGGCTCTTCCTCAGGCACTAATAGTGCTGCGTCAAACAACAATGATCGGAGGGAGAAAGCCCCCTTTAGGATGCTGTCATTCCGACGGGCCACATTGGAAAAATGAATGCCCACATGCACATATGAATGCCCATCAAGCTTTTGATGATGGGACAGATGACGAAGCCGATGATGCGGAGTAGACCGAACCAGTAGGTGCCTTCAATGCAATTATTGGCTCTATTTCTGAGGCATTATCGAGAACCAGTGCTGGTATCCGTAAGAAAAAGGACCCCTGCCCAATCACCAAGAAAGGGAAAAAGAAGGCGGACGAGAAGACTCCTCTTAAACAAAAAAGGACCTTAATGTTCGTAGAACTAAAGGTAAATGGCAAGCCCATTCGGGAAATGATAGACACGGGTGCTACCTATAACTACTTGGCCTCAACTCAGGTGGAGCGCCTTGGTATAGTTGTAGGAAAGGGAAGAGGTCATGTCAAGGCTATCAACTCACCTCCTCAGCCAGTGGGTGGAATAGCCAAAGAAGTACCAGTGAAGCTGGGTCCTTATGAAGGAAAATTCAACTTGCGTGTGGTGATCATAGATGACTTCGAGTTGATAGTTGGGTTGGAATTCTTGAGGCAAACCAACACCATGCACGTAGCATATGCAGACATGTTTCTGATGATGGGAGCAAATGGGGCCAAGCCTTGCATTATCCCGTGCATGCCCATGAAGATGGACGCTGAGAACACCTCGGCCTTGCAGTTGAAAAAGGGAGTCAAAAGACATGAAACTACATTCCTGGATACCCTATGCATTGAAGATGTAGAACGCTCCTCGGGCCCCATTCCTACACCCGTAAAAGAGCTACTACTGGAGTTTGAAGACGTCATGCCACAGGATATGCCAAAGCGACTCCCGCCTAGGCGCACTGTGGATCATGAGATTGAGTTTGTGCTGGGTGCAAAGCCACCCGCCCGGACGCCTTATAGAATTTCACTACCCAAACTCACCGAGCTTCAGAGACAGTTGACGGAGATGCTAGACACAGGGATCACTCCAAGCCCCCATATGGGTCCCCTGTGCTATTCCAAAAGAAACATGATGGTAGTCTACGACTCTGTGTGGATTATCGGGCTCTAAACAAAATTACTGTGAAGAACAAGTATCCTATACCGCTCATGGCAGACTTGTTCGATAGATTGGGGGGTGCAATGGTGTTCACGAAAATTGACCTGAAGACAGGGTATTGGCAAGTTTTGATTACTGAGGGTGATGAACACAAGACGACCTGTGTGACAAGATATGGGTCGTTCAACTTCCTGGTTATGCTGTTCGTCTTGACTAATACTCCAACTATATTTTTCACCCTGATGAACCAAGTCTTCTGAGAGTACATTGACGAATTCATGGTGATCTATTTGGATGACATTGTGGTTTACAACCAAACACTGGAAGAACACCTGGAGCACTTGCGGAAGGTCCGAGCCTGGTTGCGGGAGCACGAATTACATGCGAAGCTATCCAAGTGATCCTTTGCTAAAAAACAGATTAACTTCCTCGGACATGTCATTGAGGAAGGGCGGATCAAGATGGACCAACAAAAGATTCAAGATATAACAGATTGGCCGTCGCCCAAGGATATCCACGCCTTGAGGGCGTTTCTTGGCCTATGCAATTTCTATCGGCGATTTGTGAAAAATTACTCCCTCATCGCAGTGCCATTGACAGAACTCCTCAAGAAGGTCACACCTTGGTATTGGGGACCCAGATGAGCAGAGGCTTTCAACACATTAAAAACGACTATGTTTATTAGCCCCGTCTTGGCCCTCCCTGATTTGACCAAGCCATTCGAGGTACAAACGGATGCGTCCGACTATGCTCTTGGCGGAGTCTTACTACAAGAAGGGCATCCCGTAGCGTATGAGAGCCGGAAGCTGAAGGATGCAGAGCGGCACTATGCCGCCCACTAGAAAGAATTATTGGTTGTCGTTCATTGCTTATGCCTTTGGAGGCACTATCTACTGGGAACCCTGTTCTTGGTCAAGACAGACAACACAGCTGTTAGCCATTTCATGACCCAACCAAAGCTATGGCCGACAGGCCTGGTGACAGGAACTCCTAGCTGATTTTATTTTAACCTGGAGTACCGAAGTGGGAAAACTAATCATGTTGCTGATGAGCTAAGTCGAAGAGATGACCTAGTGATGATAGGCTATAATTACGTATTTTAGTCGCTTATTACACTCTAATTTACTGCACTTTAATTGAGTTTGAGCTTTGATCGCTAGTGTTTTGTACTAATTGTGTGTTTTATGCCTTATAGGAGTGATCCGAGCTATGTAGATGTTATGGAATGTATTCAAGTGATTTGGAGTTTTTAAGTCTGAGTAAAATCCCAAGGAATTTAACCGGGATCGTGTTCGGGGATCAACGGATGATAGTTAAGAACGAACTAAGAATCAAGTCGGCATATTGCGCACTGTCTAGTAAAATGCACATAACTCTTTTCTCAGAACTCCATTTGGGCTCCACAATAAATGGTTGAAAATCTAATTCAATTTTCTACAACTTTCATGTTTTACGTTTTTTCCAAATTCCAAACAGAACAGGGTGAAAAGTGTGCGTCAAGTGCGCGTCCGCGCGCGCACTGACCGTGCAAATCAGACAGTGAACTGGGAAGAGTGTCCTTTTTCGCGTAGGAGAAGTTGTATGTGTTTGGGCCCGACCCTAATTGGTATATATACATAGAAAAATGTTATTTTTGGGACTTTGGACATACTTTAGACCTAAGGAGGCAAGAACACACTAGAAGCAAGGCGGAGAATTCTTCTACGATTTTTTCACTTCCTTCTTCCTATTTCCATTATTGGTTATGAATTCTAGTATTGTAGTTATGCATACTATTATGATTAGCTAATTTGATATCTAGGATTTTGATGGAAAATTTTGGAGGATGAATTCTTATTATGTTTTAATATAATTTAACCTTTGAATTTGTCTATTTGTTCAATTACGTGCTTATTTCAGTTGATTGAATGACCATCGATTAATTGTACCTATTTATTATGTGTTGCTTGAGAAAGGATACATACTTAGCTGGTTGTTGAACAATGTCACTCCTAACGTATGTGAGAAATCAATACAACGAGTTTAAAGGTAGGTTTAGAAATAACAAAGCCTTGACATGGTCTTAATGAGCGGTTAGATAAAGTCAACTAGCGTAGTTTGAGAGAATATGTCTAGTAAATTGATGTAGTTGATCGAGAGAGAATTATGACACCTAAAGTGCTCACGATCAGTAGAGAATACATAGACGAAATTGTAGGGAATATAGCAAGAAAGATTCCAACATTTGGAAAAATCATAACTCTATACCTCCTCAGTCTTGTCTCAAATTTCATCCTTGTTAGTTGATAAATTTACTACTTTATAATAGTTATTAGTTAGTTAGTTAGAAATAAATATTACAATCTCTATAATTAGGAAATTGTTTGGACTTGTGTTTCTTAGAAATATTGAACAACTGTAGCTAAGCCTCAGTTCTTTGCGAATCCGGACTTTTAGATCGATTATATTTACAGCGAAAGCTTAGTCCTTTTTGTAAGGCATAGTTGGACGTCATCACCTAGCATCGGTGTGCCTACTCGCCACCCTAAGGGGGAGCGAAGTAGACATCGCCATAAAAGCCCAGATACATGATCTACTCATCAATGAACTTGCTACTCAGTATTTGGTTGATCTGGTAGGACAGGGCAAAACTCGCCAGCTCTACATGGAAGATGATTTCCTGAAAGTGAAAGGGAACCGACTTTATGTTCCTAAAGAAGGAGATCTGTGGAGGACTCTTCTGGCGGAATGCCACGATACTTTGTGGGCCGGCCATCTCGGTGAGGAACGCACCATGGCATTACTTCGACGTGCATATTATTGGCCTTAAATGGCCGATGAAGTTGCTTAATATTTGAGGACTTGTCTAGTGTAACAGAAGGACAAGTCAGACCGCTTGACACAAGCGGGACTCTTGGAACCACTAGCTGTTCCAAAGAGACCTTGGGAAAGCATTTCCCTAGATTTCATCACCGGATTGCCCAAGGTCGGAGATCTCACAACTATCTTGGTTGTTGTGGATCGGTTTTCTAAGTATCCCACCTTCATAGCAGCCCCACAATATATATCAGCAGAAGATACAACTCGACTCTTCTTCCCTCATATCGTCAAATATTGGGGCCTGCCCAAAGACATTGTTAGTGATTGCGACTCACGCTTCACTAACAACTTTTGGACCCAACTATTTAAGTGCCTCAAGTCAAAATTGAGTCACAACTCAAGTTTTCATCCGCAATATGATGGTCAGACGGAGTGGTTCAATGGTATATTGGAGGAATATCTCCACCACTTTGTAACCGGATCGCAGAAGAATTGGGTGAAGCTTCTGAATGCTGCCCAACTGTGTTTCAATTCACAAAAGAGCTCCAGTACAAACATACGCGCTTTTGAAATTGTTACCGGACAACAACCGCTACTCCCACACACCGTGAATGCACCAAACATGTCAAAATCTCCACGGGCTGCTAGCTTCTCAAAAGAATGGAAGCAAAAATTGGAGATAATGCGGAGCTATCTTCTCAAAGTCCAAAAAGCGGATGAAGAGGCATGCTGATCAAAATCGTCGCTTTGTTGAATACCAAGTAGGAGACAAAGTGATGGTCAAAATTCCAAAGCGGTACTTATTTGCAGGGGTCCATGACCCTCACCTATTACAAAAATACATTGGACCCTTGTCCATTGCAAGGCGCATTGGGAAAGTTGCATACCGGGTGGATACCCCAGCTTGGTAGAAAATCCATTTCGTCTTCCATGTCAGCTTTCTGAAAACTTTTCGGGAAGACACGGAGGATCCTTCACGGAGCCAACTCATAATACCCAGTATTCGAGGCCCCAATTAAACCGGAAAAAAAAAACGTATTGAAGCTATTCTTGATGATTGGGTAATTCACGCCTCAAGGAAGGATCACCAAGAGTTCTTAGTGAAATGGCAGGGTTGTGATGCAGATGAGAATACTTGGGAGAGAGGAACAAACCTCAAAGCCTACAAGAGCCTAATTGAAGATTATCTTGCAAGTAAGGCGTCGAGGACGTCGCCAACTCAGGTCGGGGAGAATGTCATGGGCGGCTTTCCAACCATTCCCCATGACCCCTTGGACGCACCTCGTGGCGTCCTAGCAAGCCTCCCAACGCCTAGCGCCATTGACGTCCCCGTGGTCTTGCCTGTGCCAAGTGACAAGCGCGCATGTGCCTCTGTCGCCCCCACGATATCCCTCGCCAACGCCCAGCCGTAGGCAGTTAGCCAACAGCGCCACGCCCGCAGATCGTGATGCCAAAGACAAGGTTGCTGACAACAGACATGTTTCTACCTTGTAGAAAACTAAGTCCGTTTTATTGTAAATATAGAGTAGTTTTATTCCATGTATTTCCATTATGATTCTCTAACTTATTTAGGTCAAGTATTGTAATTTTGGTTTGTTTTTTAAGCATTATTAGGGGGGATCAAACATTCAAAACTTTCTAGCCAGCAAACAATTCTCTGTACTGGTGTCTCTCCCCTCGACACCGCATCACCTTTCTGTAATAACTTTCATTAATGCAATCAAGATTTCTTTCAATTCTCATTTTTATTTCCTCAATTGCTCTTGACATTGGTTTTCCCGTACGACACTGACAATCTCGTCTAGCGTACGGAAGGGACCTCAGTTGGCGGACCACAACTGCACTGACATCAGTTGCTTAGCCTTACGTCGCCCTTCCAAGGAATCTCAGGAAGGCGCCGCGTAACAATACACATGAATTATATACATATTATACATCTGTCGACTATCTCTAGTTTAAGAGATTAAGTGGGCAGCTATTTGTTATTTTTATATATTCTTTTTAAAAGCGGTTATAGTTTGTAGTTTTCCCATTTTATTAGTAGTGGGCTCTTTTTTAGTTCTGAATAGGCGGAACTATTCTATTTTGGTTCCTGAACGGGTGGTCCAGTTAATTTCCTATTTTGTTCATGGTTTTGATTTCTGGATATCTAGCCAATCTATATGCAGGGCATTACAGTCTATTAAATGTGGCTGGTGTCATGGATTTGGCCATATGGTAGGTGCATGAACTTTGAGTATAATGGATTTATCTCTATTTTGAAGGTTGATAAGTCTGTTGTGTTTTACTAATAAAAGTTCCTTCCATTAGCAAAAAAAAGGGGGTTGATATACGGAAAGTCTGTGGCTATTTCACAAATATGCATATGAATAGGCAGAATGGCCTTTGGTCCACCTAACTTGCATCAGATTTTAAAGTCGATATTAAAACTCTTATTTTTTTCTATGACACCTCAACTCGATAAAAATGCTTATGAGTATCTCAATTGCTCGACATGAATACGACGTCTGATTCTTAGACCATTCATTATTTGACAGCTGTAACTTGTGGGTCCTGTCATTTTCCAAAATCAATTTATTAAATTTCTATTTTTTTTTCTTTCCCTTCTTTTATTCTTTGTGAACACCCAATTTTTGCCCCGCATGAAATTACTCCTAAAAATAATAATAAAAAAATAACTTTTAATGCATTTTACGAAATTTTCTTTATTTAGTTGCATTTCATGTATGTTTAATATTTTAAAATCATTAAAAAAAAATCATAAAAATTATCACATTTTTCATTTCATGTAATCTTAGGTTTAATTCGCATTTTTAGAAATTAATTATTCTTTCATTGATAGATTAATATAAAAAGTCACAAAAAAATATACAGTACCTTAATCAATTATTTTATTTAATTAGTTAAAATGTTAATTAGGTCGTTTTGATAAAAAAAATTTAATTAGTAGTAAGATGACTATTTTTGAAAGATAAAATTTGCCCTTGTTTCAAATTGGCCTAATTTGAGGGCCCAAAATCTCAGGCCCAACAAAATTCCCCACATAACAACCCTAATCCCCTCCTCTATATAATCTAGACCTAATGAGACTAAAAAATAGACCCACTAAGAATCACCCCCCCTCCTTAGAGACAGAAAACGGCGCCCCCCTCTTCTTCCCCATTCCTCTTCTGCTCACAACAAAAGGAAGATCAGACCACCCACCCTTCAAGTCTCACTCTACAGCCGCGCACCATCTGAATAGGGATAGAACAAACTCAAAAGTGAAATCAAGTTCATGGCTAGCGACACTCGCTATTTAGGAGATACAGTTTTTGGGGATTCAACAATTATCATTCGACTGTTTCTTTTGGTTGGATTTGATTCAAAAAATTGGAAAGTTTAAAGGGGAGTAGGCGGAACATGAACGAAAAGTGGGAAGGAACAAAAAGGTTTCTTGGTCAAATTGAAAACGGTACATTGAGGAGACATGAGGACATGACAAACAAGGGGAGATTGAAAAATCGAAATCTGTTCTAAATCTTTTCTTTAGAAAATCACTTTCTTATCTATTAACTTGTGTATTAGCTTTTAGTTTTCTTTTAAATCTAGAAATATACAAACAAAAAAAAACAATTATGTTCATTTTCGATTTCAGATTTTTATTTCAAAAAATGGATTTCTCTTGAGGTGCTGGAATTAGATTCGAGTTCGACTGAGGTGAGGTCTCCGTTTAGAGGTTTCAGCTCCGGTCAGAGGTTCATTCCTGTTCGAATTTTGAAGGAAACCTTCAAACAATTGTAAAGGTCCATCTCTTCTACTTTTAAATAAATTTTGTACTTTGAGTAGCTTTAACGGTGTTTCATGGATTTACCCGTTTAATTATGTTAATGTGAGATGAACGAAATTATGTTGGCCACGTTAATTTTGATAGTTTCTGTTTTCATTAATGTGTTAATGAAAGTTCTGTTTCGATGAACTTTAGCACTAAAGATTTGGTAAGGTTCTGGTTTTATTAATGTGTATGAGTCTTAGTTTGTTCTTATCCTTTAATATCTATTTGGGTTATTAATTTTGGGTTTGAAGTAGGCAAATTTGCCTATTTTACATAATAGATAATTGTTTAAATAGCTCCAATAATCTTCCAAAACTTTAGTCTTACAATAATCTTAAATCAGCTTAGAACATAACTCATGAATATTCGTAGAATGCTTTAGGCGCAGTTCATAATTAAACCATCATGACTATGGGTACGGCTCCCGTGGCATAGTCGTGATATGTAACCTACATTCGGATTTGCATTTTATGCTACTCGACTATAACTTCAAAAAATAATTAAAATAAACATGTTGTAAATTGCGGGTGCGTTTCATGTGGCACGATTTGCAACGTGTCCAAAAATGACAAGTGCACGCCATCTTGACTTGTTTCAAAATAATCCCATAAATATCAAGAGTGGTTTATGTACATATCCTATAAGCTAAAAAATACCTCTTCTTTTAGATAAAACTTATAAAACATAAACAATAATCAAACATCGCCTCGAATAGGCACTATAAAACAAGACCATAGTCTTGGCTACGTAATCTACATTTGGGTGTGACAACTCATGTCCCCGACTTCAACTTAAAATAATAATAAAAATCACACGTAATTGTGGGTGCACTTCATGTGGCGCAGTTATAATGTGTCCAAAAATGACAAGTGCATGCCATCGTGACTTGTTCCAAGATAAATCCATAAACATTAAAAGCGGTTAAAAATTAAAAGGCTAAAAGCACAATAGGCTAAAACATGCAAACAATCAGACAATTTAGGCCAAATAATAATAGTTAAGCGACCGTGCTAGAACCACGGAACTCGGGAATGCCTAACACCTTCTCCCGGGTTAACAAAATTCCTTACTCGGATTTCTGGTCGCAGACAACTTAAAACGGAGCCTAAATTTCCTCGGTTTGGGATTTTCAAAAAAATAAAACGGTGTCCCGGAGCATCGTCAAAAATCCGGGTGGCGACTCTGAAATAATAATAAATCCCAAATCCGAATAATGTCACTTAAAGTGGAAAAACTCCCTTATTACCCTTATCGGTGAAAAAGGAGGTGTGACAGCTCTGGCGACTCTGCTGAGGATAAGAACCCAGAATCTCTGGTTCAGGGTTCAGAATTCGAGCTTAGAATAAGTGTTATATTTGGATTTATTATCTGATTTTACATGTTTGAACCTAATGTGCTAAATCGCTTTTTACCGCTTTGATATTATCCGAACTGTATATAAATTGTGCCGAAACCCTCTTCTCTCTGAGTCTTCTAAATCATCTGGGAAGTGTGCACTTCGTGTGACTTCTTTTCTGTTAGAGTCATATCCAAATTTTAGAACGAGGTTCGGACAAGTTGCAAAGCCGACGAAGCTTCTGTATTCCCGGTACGCTGCCCCTCTCGGCTCGAGTTGTCCGCTCGGGTAAGCCAGGTCTAGAACAATAAACTCCAGGATTTAAACTTAGAATAACATAGGCCCATGCCGGATCCCTAGTACAAACGTTTGTTTGCATCATGTGCATTTGACTTTGGGGACTCAACACAGGGGTTGGGTCCGTCTAGGACAGGTGTACCGAATTTAAAAGACCATCCTGATGCATCTTACGTGCTACTTGCGTATCTGTTTATTTCAGCTTGCATGTTGACTGGCTTCTAGAATGGGAAAGAAAATAAAAAAAAAAGAAAATCAAAAAGAAAAATCAAGAGTGGGAGGTAGGTATTTGAATAATTCTGAAACCCTGCCAAAATTTTGAAAAAAAAAAGAGAAAAAAGAAAATACGCCAATGTTTTCAAAAAGCCATGTTTCCCCGGTTCCGTCAAAACTTGCAGAACTACCCGGGTCTGATTCTCACTGGATGTGAGATACGTAGGCAAACCTCATCGGTTCCGACCCCCAATTTTAAAAAAAAAAAATCTCCAAAAATATTTTCCTTTACTTCCTTCTGTAGAAAAGTCTTTCTTTGAGACCCCCAATTTTCAAAAAGCCAAAAAAATTCCTTTAATTCCTTTTTAGAAGTCTTTCTTTAAAAAATCCCAAATAATTTTTTTTTAAAACCAAAAAGATTTTCTTTCATCTTAATAAGTCTTTCATTCAAAAATAAAAATCAAATCAATATCCAAAAAAAAAAAATTTTCTACCTTTGTTTTAAGAATTCTTTTTCCCAAAAATTCAAAAAATATTTTCTTTCTTCTTTAGAAGTCTTTCTTTAAAAAATTCGAAAAAAAAACAAAATAAAAAAAAGATAAAATCAAAAATCCAAAAATATTTTCATTCTTCTTTCGAAAATCGAAAAGAAAATTCAAGCTTCAAAAATATTTCTTTTTTTTAGAAGTATTTCTTCCATAAATTCAAAATAAAAGTCCAAAAATCCAAAAATATTTCTTTTCTTTTTTAGAAATTTTTCTTTCTTTTCAAAAAAAAAAAAAAAAAAAAAAAAAAAAAAAAAAAAAANTCTTCTTTTTAAGTCTTTGTTTCAAAAAAAATAAATACAAAAATAAATTCAAAAAAAAAACACAAAAGAGTTAGGTTATTCATATTATTCCCAATCTTCCCAAACTACGCAAGATTTGATTCATGCGGCGTCATGATACGTAGGGAACCCACATCAGGTTCGATTGAATGATTTTGAAAAAAAGAAAAGAAAAAAGAAGTGAAAAAAAAAGAATGATAATAAGGACCGACTGAGTCCATTGTAACGTGTTTGTTTTGAATTGTGAAGATAACTTGAGGTGGTCCGTTTGTGGTAAGCTGTCAACACGAAATCCAAGGGAAAAATGACAAGCGACATTGAAGCTGTTACTAGCAGTCGTGAGACTCAGGGTCAGAAGGTTCAACAAGAGTCTACTGTGGTTGAGGAAAATAGAGTACTGAAATAGAAAATGACTGAAATGTGTTAAGCATGGGCCAATGGACAAGGACCGCCCGTCTCTGTTCAGGGTTTCCCAGAATTCACACTCATCTTGACAACTACCATTCCGGCTTCATTGCCTGATCAATCCTATCCACCTGGGTTCAGTCCTTATCCCAACTGCACGACTACAGCTGGAACTTCTGTTGCTTGCTCCCAAAGTGTGCCATTGGCAACCAATCAGACAACCGCTGCTGTTACGCCTGTCTACACTGTCCCACAACCAACGGTGGTACAGAGGAAAACTCATGAGTCACAATTTGCTACCCATCAAGAACAATATCACTCTCCTGAGTACCATTCGTACCTATTTGATCTTCCTGCAAATATTGAGAAGTCTGTCCAAAATATGGCACATGAAGAAATGATCAAAAGAGTGAATAACTTAGAACAACAATTGAAAAACATGCAAGGGTTGGCAGGTCAGAAGAGTATTGCTGATGCGAGACTAGAATTCATAGTTTAACATGATATATGCCTTACATTTTATGCGCATTAATGATAAAAATACACTTTTTATGTGCTTAATGGAGTTTATTTCATGTGTAGGTGAATTGGAGATGGAAACTGAGATAAATAGATGCAAATACGTTGAAAATACGCTTAAGAGGAGACGAGGGAACACCCTGGCGTTACCCAGGCGTTTGCCTCCTAAAGCCAGGCTGGCCCTGGCGT